>JAQJVL010004702.1:0-42071 GCA_035578905.1 Stictocephala bisonia
CCACAAAATTAAAGTTGCCATGGGAGTGCCACTTATAACTCTTAGGACCCTATTAAGTTGGACATCAATCACTTTAGACGCTTTTTATACCGTATAGGAGGGGGGCATGACGTTCGCACAGAAAATATTTAAGTTGTACGTACCCCTGTGTAGATGTAAACGAGCAGCAAATCTGGTATCAGGTACTGTCACGAATTTTGTTATCTCCCAGCTAAGGAAACTACACACGAAAAATATTTAAATGGAAACAGCAGAATAAAAAGTTTTAATTTATTTTATTCTAAAGTTCTTAATCGTTAGAAGAAGACTTGAGCCACATTTTTAGTAAAGAGTATTGAATATACTTCTGAGTGATACATGTCATAAAATACACACTACAAGGGCATTAACGGAAATCGCTTGTTTGTTTAATGTAACAGAGACTGTCTTTTTTCCTTCACCTTTGGAGGCGATAAAAGCATGTTAAAATTACATTCAAATCGTTTCAATATTAACAATAAAAAATACCTTGTTCCTTGGTCCGTGTAAATATGCAATTCAAAATACTAACGATCGTCGAAAACATCAAATTGTGTTTTTACTATGTGTCGGTCACTTCAGTCAGTGTATTCTTATTGTGGAAAAAGAGAAGGTAATCAATTAAAAAGCACCTGCAAACAGCTCACCATCTAGCCTTGTAATATACTTTTCACACCTCCAAAGATTTTAAAAAAATGTAACTACCTGAGATCCTTAAAATTAAAAAAAATTTCATTCACAAACAATTTGCTGAAGAATATAATCTGATTTAATCAAATACTTGTCGATTATACTTTGTAAAGTAAAGATATATGCCATTTTTAATCAAATAAAGTTCGATAACAATATGTAATCAGAATGTAAATACAGAAATTGGAACCTTACAAAAGTTGGAACTATGCAACTTTGAATAAGTAATTGACGTTTTTTATTCATTTATTACAACCCATGGGAATGCTAAAAATATTTATCGAGTATCGATATATCGATAACTAACGGTAATTCATTTTTATGAATGTATTTTCTATATCCATATGAATGAAGTAACTGTAAAGTAGAAACTAAGAGGAGGTGGTGCCAAGCGGTTCTATGTTGTTAGGAACTTAGCCTCATTTAGAGATAGCGTAGAATCCAATTTTGGCCTTAACTGGAAGTTTCATAAATAATATCCACCTTGTAATGCAACTGATCTTCTCCTTACTATACAGTAGCATTTCACAGATTAATGGTCTGCAGGAAAAGGGCAGAGTAAGGCTAGAGGGAGATTGGCCTCGTCCCTAAAGATATCAAAATATATTTTACTATTCGAATTGCTATAAATTTTCCAAATGTAGTTAGATAAACTAAAATAACAAAAATTGATTTAATTTAAATCTTTAGTAGCTTCACTTGTTGAGACATATCTCCAGATCCCCTAGAACTTGCCTCATAGTCTGAAGGGACACTCGGCCCAAGACATGTCAAGGGAATCCTGCCTGTACACACAGAAAACTTCGGTCTCTGGCTTCTCGCCCTGCAGGCTAACTTCGTCCTTCGTCTTTCGGCCTTGCTCGGTGATTTGATGACCTCAGCTTTTCACTCCATGGACAATATTTATATTATCTTCTGTAATTACATATAGAAGTTATTTTTATTTATGTATTTTAAAAAAATTACAAAATAAAGTAACTTTCCTCAGACTCAAGCGATTTGAAGTGATCGAAGTACGTGAAAGGCTTACTGCATTTAGTCTTTTTAGACCAAGATGAACGTTGTACGGCAAATAGCTCCTTAGTAATGAATAGCTGAGTAAGATAAGTGAATATGAGTCGTGAGGCTAGATGGTTGTCACTCATAAATTTCCTCAGACTCAACTGATTCTACTATTAAAAAGGTTGCATAATGAAATCTTCCCTCACCGATTGTTTCAAGACCGATATCAACATAGTGGGATAGTTAGTTGCTTGAAAAAAGTTCAACGTAATAAACCTCGTCTTTTACAATTATTTTAATTATGTAATTCTGTGCAACCGAGTAGTGTTTTAACCAGATATTGTGCTAACAATTTTCACCTTACTAAAACACTACTGTACAATTTTAATTTTTGTATTCCCAAATTTGGCAAAAATTATGCCCAAAATAAGAAATGTTTTCTAACGCATGGCTTGCCTGTATAACTGTAAAGCTGACAAAGTGGTAATGAATTATGATGAAACAGAAGTCAAACATTATCTTTAGCAGCAGCTGGTCTGATGAGAGGAGGGGAAGTATTCCATCAACAAAATAAATATATGACCTATGTAAACGCAGGCTCAGTCATCATCACCTAAGCAGCACTTGTACTATAAAAGAAAGTGTTGAAACCAAACAACGGTTATTTTATAACAATTATTCATAAAGAATTGTTTAAACTAGGCATTGCCAAGTAGACCACGTTTGCTCAAAACTGTCCTCAGGAATTTATGTTTTGAGAAAACTGTCAGAGTATTGCCCAACTCAGGTACTGATGACGGCGTACTACGGAGTAATTTACCCTACATCTCTCCTACGGACTGGCGGTGTGGGGAGGTTGCTCCAACGTGAACCTCTCAAGAATTTTTGTTCTTCAAAAAAAGAGCGGTTCGAATAATCGCAAAACTTAGGCAGAGAGAGTTCGTGCAGAGCAACATTCAAACCCTGAACTTGTTGACATTACCCTGCCACTGACATTCTTGAAACATGTCTCTTTTTTAATCAAAATGCGAGTCCATAAGAGGTTGCGACATACACTCTTATGAGACTAGAGGCAGGGGTAACTACCGGACTGGGAAACCACAGGACGGTAGCTTACGAACGATTGCCCGCACAGGCTGGTGTTCAATTTGTCAACAAGCCTGCCAAATTCAATCAAATGTGCTCCTACGCTGAAGGCGTTCAAATCTCGTCTGAAGCAAGTGTTGATTGCAGAGGCATTCTACAGTTCGGACGAGTTTTTGGCACATAACTGGGAGATCTAGTAAAATTGCAAGAGTCAGACTGGCTGAGTGGGAAACATTTTTTTTCTTTTTTGAAAGAATGGGTGTGTGAATGCATGCTTATTTGTATGTATGAATGTTGATTACATGGATGTAAGCGTGGATGAATAATTTTAGCTTAGTTTAAATATTTTATAGTAAAGACGATTGCGATGCATTATACAATGTAAAAATATGCAATAAAACATTTATATTATTATATTATTGATTTTATGTGAAAATTATTCTTCATTTCATCAACCTACGACACTCTGACATTAGGATTCTATGTCTGTTTGAGTACTTATATTTTTAAGGTTTTTAATACCATTTAATGTGTTAACACTTTAGCAATAAGAAATAGTTTTTAAGCCTAGAGCTCATTTTAAGTTGTCTTATTTTTTTAATTTGAAACATCTCAACAGAGAGAAAGAGAGAGGGGGATAACGCTTTCGAAGCGATATAAATCAGGCGAGATGACGTAGTCAGTCGTCTTGAATCTGATTGGTTGGAATGCACTGTATCTAAAAACGGTTTTGCATCGGACGCGGGGTTTACGCCACCCCAGTCTAGTAACGTTCCTGTCACAGCGCACTTTCAGTGCACACTCTTCTCTAATTTACATAATTTCTCACTTTTGGAGGCCCTTCGCCTCGTTTGGTCTCTATATTTTATCCCTAAATCTCAATTAACACTCTTAAACTTTTTAATATCTCTTGTAAATTCCATTGTAATCTGTGCTTCAAGATCTTCTAGAACTTCATGTGCGCGCTTCCGTGGCAGATGTAACATTGCAAAACCGTTCTACCGCGAATCGTGTCAAGAAGACTCAAGATGAAATGAAGTGAGAACTGTCGTTCGTTGCGTTTCCCTCCATTGCACCAGGACATTGATGGACCTCGATACTGCGTCACCAACGGTTGTCTCCGGACCTTCCCTCATCTAATTGGAATATTGGACAAGGTACTGTTCCATCATTTCATGTGTGTAACTATTTATTTTTGTAAGCATCAATATATTGCTCGACATTTTGTCCCATTTTGTAACAACAAATTATCACGAACTCTCTCTATAGACATTAAACTTTTTGGGCGTTTTTTAATATAAAATTCCCTGGTCCTTCGAATAAATTTAGATAAATATTTAATTTTCTCATCTCTTATTTCCCGCTCATGTTTTGGTCATTTCGAACCGGATTTCTAGGATACAGTTCTTTGGAAATACAGAAACTCTAATTTGTGGATAATAGAAACACACGATTCACTTCAGTGTTCGCCATTTGCAATTGCCTTTCCTTGTAGTTTGTGAAAGCTCCACCCCTAGCCCAATACCAGGCGTACTGCTTACGAAGAATCACGAACATCTCCGAAGCGTGCCGATTCGAGGTCGGCAGTACAGTATTGATTTTTGCAACCCCTCACTCTCTCTGGCTGTCTGCAACACATCCGCTCTATAGCGCATGCGCTGATAGTTGTCAATTTTATTGTTTACTTTGTTGTTATAGTTTGTTTACTTTATTGACAGTGCGCTACTCACATACCTTGTGGTAGTTACAGGCATTAGTCAATGCTTCTCATTATAAGGATTTTAGCAATGGCCAGTTAATTCATTTATGTGTATAAACTTAGAAATATAAATTGAATTAAATGTGAATAGCTTATATATATTTAATCTTAAATTAAATTATTATCTTTTATTCTATTTTTCTAATTAGCAGTTGAAGGCTAATTAAATACAAAAGGCGTTTTATACGGCTTTTTACTGTACAATATATTGCTTTTTTTCATTCCGTTTTTGTGAGGTCAACTATTGTCTTTTACTGTGTACAGTCAATAGCCTAGTTTAAGTCTCTTTTGGTAAAGCAGTTAAGCTTTATTAAACACACATTTCTCTGCTAGGGTAAATAAATTTTGTTTGGCTGATTACCTAAATTACCTAATTCATATTTATTGTATTTTGCTGAACTAATAATTAATTAACTTACTATACATAACTAGTTTTCTACACTCTCTCTGAAATAAGCAAAAATTAGCTATTTATCATGTCTCTCTCTAATGTATTATTACCTTAAGCTTATTGGAAGCTAATTAACTAAAAATAATTAGCTCTCTGATCTCTCATTGAAAATAAAATGTATACTTTTCCTTGCTCTCTGGTGTTCATACACATTGCTACTAACAAATCTAGCTATCAAAGCAAAGTTCTCAGTGGAACCAATCACAACTGCAATTGTTATAATATTGCAGATTTAGCTTACCTCACACTTTGAATCTATTCTGGTGTTTGTTTGTTGTTCTTATTGCAAAATAATTTGTGATGTATCTGCCGATATTTTAATACTGTAGTAAGTAAGTCAAAATAGATATAAATAAAATATGGAAAATTGTATTTAGTGACTTAGTGCTCTGCTCACAATAGTGTCTTGTATTTCATATCTACATTTAATTTTGTTTTACTACTTACTGTATCTGAAAAATTCAAAATGGCTCCTAAAGTTTCTGATTTCAAGGCGGCTCTCTATACTCGTCTTACAGCGTTAACTAAAGCGCGCTTCGCTAAAATAAAAACTCAACTTGAAGAATTCGCTACGCAAAAGGAGCTTCTTACGCCTACTCAACTGAAGAGCTTATGAACCGTCTCTAATGAAGTCAAGAAAAAGAAAGCTGATTTTGAGGCTAACCTGCAACGAGCCTTAAATCTAACAGATGATGAGGCCATTGAAGACGAAATCTTAGCGGAAGATCAGGACTTTATTAACGATGTCTACGCCCATATTCTTGGTATAATCGAAACGCTACTTCCAGTCGAAGAACCCAAAACACCTTCGGCTTTGAGTGACGTCAGTATGACTCCTCAGGTCTCTAGTGTCTCTCAGGTCCGTCTGCCAAAATTAGAGTTACAAAAATTCTCGGGTGATCTTCTGACTTGGACTTCCTTTATCAATTTATTTGATACAACCATTCACCGTACTGCCAGTCTTAGTGCAGTAATGAAGTTTCAGTACTTATTTTGAGTTGTTTTGAGCGGCAAATACACCTTAAACCTAATTAAGAGATAAAAAACCAAACCTTGCAAAATTATTTTAAAAGCATACACCTCCAACGGGATCGCTACCTTAATTCCCGGAAAGGTTAAAAAACTCCCATTTAAACCCAATTACTGGACCCCCCCCTCAAATCAGTTCGTCCCAATCAAGGATTCAGACTATTTGTCAATCAATATACAGAAACTTTTTAAAAGGCATTGAAAGCTTTCCCTTGTGACGTAGGTGAAAAAAAAACCACTCTCTTCCCCTCATCCCCCACGTTTGGATTCCAAACTTACGAAAAAAGTTTGGAAGCTTCCCGGTAAAACCTCTTCGAATGCCCCGGTCTGCTCACTCCGTTCCCCGGAAGTCAAAGAAATAATAAAATTTTTAAACCCTTTTAAAATGCAGCCAAACTGAAGAGGGCCAATATTAAAAAACTTTTCCGCAGGAAAAGGTTTCTACCTTTGTTCCTCCTCACGCCCCGCAACAAGGGACTGCGCCAAAAAGGGTGAATTTTTCGTTCTAGTGATTTTTTTCAAGGGTTTCCACAACTCACTCAAAACCCGTTTTCAAACCCAAGACTATCCCCTCCTCCAGGGTTTCATTGTAATCAGAGTGGACATAAAGTTATTCATGTACGGTTTTTCGCGACAAAACTCCTCAAAAAACAAACATCACCCTCGTCAAAAACCATAATCGCGCCCCCAAAAGCTTGGGGCGCTCATAAAACCCCGGAATGCCAAAAAGGGCCCACGTGTCCCCACTTTGAAACAAAAACACCATTAATTGTTATTTTTTAAAAGCTGTCTCGGGCAATGCTGTAATAAACCCCGTCCGTAGTAACACAGTCATGACGTCTCCATACACTTTAAAGCTCTATGAGAACCAAAAAGGGATTCTAAGGGGACTCACTTTTTCTCAGTTTTACCCCCCTCAATCCCAGATTTTTTTAAAACCTGCTGTTGGGACCTTACGGGGAAAACAAAAACTCCGGGGAAGGTAAAACCCCCAAAGAAATTCGGGGTTTTAAACTTGATTCAGGGAGTATGATGGTTTTAAAATTTCCGAACGCGCCCCCCCAATTTGGGGGGTGCGCCGTACAAATCTCAAACCCCCACATCTCTGGCCTCAGCCAAAGCACGGAAAAAACCAAAAAGTAAAACTCATTTCACAGTCAGCATCAAACTGGGTCTCACCCATTTTTCCTAAACCACCAATTTTTAATTTTGGGGATAAATTGACCGGGGTTTTAAACCCAGAGTACCTCTAGCCCCCAGAATCTACAAAAAAACTCGAGTTACATTTTTGCAAAAACCCAACATTCCATTTACCTGGAAAAATTTGGACTTTTACCCCCTTACGGGGGAGTAAAAATTTCCCCCAAAAAATACCCCACTAATGACTTTTTTTTCTCACAGGGGCAGCAAAACCCAAACAAAAAATTTGGGGCACGCATTCGGGTTTGTTTTACTGGGTACTGCCCCCAGTGCCCCTTTTGGGGATCCACTATCTTCCTCAACGAGCCTCAATGTCTCTCTAAAACTCAGCAAGCGCCCCGCAGATCTACATTCATCCCCTTCAGCGGTTTTTGGCTTCAAGGGGGGTTTTTCCTTTTGTTTTTCCCCAAAAGAAGAAAAAAGAAGAAGAAAAATTGTGATGTTTCCCCCTTGGGCCACTTCTCACTTTTCGGGGTTTAAAAACCCGGACGTAAAACTTTTTCGACTTCCTTTAAAAAAAATCATTCTGCCCAAGGATCGTCCCACCCCAAAATTGCTGAGCTTTCGATTTCATTCCCCCTCGAGCGGAAATTAAACGCTCAACCCATTTTTCCCTCAATTTTAAATCACACTTTATCATGAATTTTCCAACCCTTCTCGCCCTTTTTCCCAAAAGTTCAAAACCCCTGTTTTAAAACTAAGCCACACTTTTTCCCTCCCTTTCCAGGGGGTGCAAAAGGAAAATATTTCCCCACCAAAAAAACCCCGGGTACTGTTTTTGATGCGAGTTGCAAGCCCAAAAGGGTTTTTCACTAAAAGGATGTCTCATTGCCCGGGCGAAAAACCCTCCAAACAAATTTTTTGTGACTACTACTTCACTTCAGGGTCACAATTTGTTTTTTGGGTTTGCCCATCCGTCAGATGTATGGGCAAACCCAAAGGGTAAAACCCAAATTCCCCCAAAAAATTTTCAACTTTTCTTAGGGCTGACCACCCCAAAGGGAAATCCCATCTCTCAACATATAAAATTGAATACTGTTACTTAGGCATGAATACCTCCCCTATTTGGGCGATCCAAGATTTCCTGCACCAGCTTGCAGACGACGATGGGGGGAACTTCCCCCCCCGCTGCTTGCTTTGCTGAGGACTCAGACCCGTGGACGACATTATCTTTTCCGGTGCGGACACAGAGGAAGGGGGCCTTTTAGAACTGCGGGAAGCACTCCCCCTTTTAAACTGCTTTAAAGGGGTTTCGACCCCTTTCCGGAAGGGGGGTCTCTAACTCATCGCCTACCCCAAAAGCTCTGAGGAAGGAAAACGCGAGTCTCCAGTTTTCCCTGCAAGAATCTCTATCTCCGCAGTTTCTATCCTTTGTTTACATTTTCGCCTACCACGGATTGTTTCACATATCTCTTAACATCCCGCCTGACGGCGCCGTCCCAAAACCCGCTTGTCTTGACTTTGCAAAATGCAAGAAAAAAGCTTTATGAAAACTCCCCCCGGGAAAATACAGGTCTGCCCTTGGGATAACCCTTGCCATCCGAACTTGCCGAAAAAATGGCACTCATTAAACACTGACGCGCAGAAACAAGGGGCATTTTCCCCAAATTTCCCCTCGAGCTTTTCCCAAACTCTCACTCTCTTGCATCGTAGAACTTCATGGATTCTCTGATGCGTCAGAAAGTGGATGTAGTGCGGTGTTGTTTTTCCGCTCCCAAAATTTTGGGACGGGTGACGCCCATCATTCCCCCCCATAATGGCAAAAACCTGGGCGCGCTCCTTTAAAACGATTGACCCCGCGTTTTCCGACTTTGGGGGAGCGCATCTGCTCGCTAAGATAACAACCATTGTCAGTAAAATTATTTAAGGGGGGAAAAACCCCCCCAAAAAACCCACCTTTTTAGGGTTTGTAAATTCCCCAGAGAACCACATGGCCGAACCCCGCCTTAAAGGTTTTTAAAACGTATGTTTAAAACCCAAGTTTCCCATATCCAAGAACTGTATCACCCAAACCCCCAAGGCGACATATACCCGGGAACTGAAAAACCCAGCAGACTGCGCATCCGGGGCATTTCTCCCTCCCAGCTTGGGAAAACCCCCAACTTTTCGGGTTTGGGGCCATCGGGGCCACATCCCCCCCCAACGGGGACTGGCCCTTAAAAGCATTTTCATCCCTTTGAACTCTCATCGTCCGATGAACTCAAGAAGACACCGAGCCCGTCCTAATTCCTTTCCGCAGAAGGAAATTTGGGACCTTTGACGAGTTTTTCGTGGGTGGGCCCAAAAACTTGACCCCGGGAAATTTTTTGCCTAGTTCTGCGCATCGTACACAACTGCCGTAGCGCAAATTCGTTCAAGAGACATTTTTCCCCATCCAGATCTCCACAGCTAAACTCAAAGGATCTTCGGCCTCGTCCGGGCAATCTGCTTTTGCAGACGACATCTCGCACTCCCGCTCGGGGCGCCCCCTTGCTAAAACAAGATTTTCACGCCTAAAAACCGGGTTTCGGGACAGGGCAAGGGGCTTTTCAAAACGTGGGGTTTGGGCGTCCCCAACCTTTTCTTCCCCTTCACACGAGGGTCCGTCACCCCAGTTCTTCAAACCCAAAAAACCCTTTGTTTTTAAACCTCATTGTGGATCATCACCACCCCCAAAATTCTCCATGCTGGCCACAGCTAATGCATTTCTCTGAAAACCCAATTTCGTGGGGTTTTCTCTGCGCGCGGAGGCCCCATACGCTCACGCATTTTTCCTTTGCTAACGGGTTTTGAAAAAATTTCCACGAAATCAAGCCCCACAATGGCACCCCCCCCCGTCACGAGTAAACCCCGCTCGACCATTCTTGTCCCCGGGAACAGACTTCTGGGGGCCCAAAATTCAACGCAAAGGTGTTAAATCTCCGTGGCTTCGACACAAAAAAGGGTTTATTTGTGTTTTTGTGTGTATGGTCACAAAGGCTGTGCATCTTGAATTTGGGAAACCAGATTTAAAACCCCCGACCCCTTTAAATTGCAGCCCCTAAAGGCGCTTTGTATCTCGACGAGGTCGTGTTTTTCAATTTTTTTTTCCGATTGTGGCCCGAACTATGTCGGTGCGTTTAACCCCCTTTCAAAATCTCTTAAAGGGAAACATTGTTCCCCAAACCGGGTTTTTTCGCAAAAAAGTTGCTTCATTTCATTATTTCCCGAGGAAATGGGACTTAAAGGTTAAACCCCCGCTGCTCCCACCAAAGGGGATTAGGGGGAAAAAACGCTGTAAAAAGCCCCAAAACACCTTGCTTTCGTGTAAGGGAGCCCAAACATCCTGACACTGCCAAAATTTTAAATGACACTCGTCACTCAAAATAGGGCCAGCTAACTCGCGGCCACTCACTCCACTCTCCACGTTTCCTGCTGTTTTCTCTGCCCCACTCCGGGGCACTTCTTGATTGTTGCCCCCCAAAAGGTCGGGCCCCAAAAAACCCGCCCCTCCTCAAACGCACCGGCCCAACCGCCTACGACTTTTGGCCAGTTATTCAAGTCTTCCCCAAACGAAATCGGGAAAAAAGAGGGGCAGTGGAATTTAACTTACATACGCTCCAGCAACGTTTATAATGGCCCCAAACCACCGTGAAAATTATAAAAAGTTGGTGATCTGTTTAGGGGAAAAACCGGGATCTCCCCGCCCCTCTCGTGGCCTCTGGCTCGGTTCCCCGGGGTTTAACCCCCCGGGGAAATTGAGGGTGTTGTGCGCGGGGGGGAAATTACGCACTCCAAAGGGGAAAACCTTTCTAGCCCCAGGGGTTTAAAGGTTTTTCCTCTGCCACTGACAAAATCTCTTTTCTTTTTTTCCGTCCCCCAACCTCTAAAACATTGTGTGGTGTGTTTTTTCTATTGTGTGACTTTTTTTTTTTAAAAGCCTAAAATTTGCTTCAAGGGGGCCGGAAAGGTTCAGTACTTTTTTTTTTTAAGGGTTTTCTAATCCCTTTTAATTGTTTAACATTTAAAAAGGCAAAAAAAAAATTATTTTTTAACCCTAGACCCAAATTTTAAAGGGGTTGTCTTTTTTTTTAAATTTTTGAAAAAACTCAACAGAGAGAAAGAGAAAAGGGGGAAAACGTTTCGAAGCGATTTTTTTAAATCAGGCGGGATGACGTAGTCAGTCGTCTTAATTGTTTGGGTTTGGGAAAATGCATTTGTTCTAAAAAACGGTTTTGCATCGACGGGGGGGTTTTACGCCCCCCCAGTCTAGTAACTTCCTTCAAAGCGCACTTTCAGGGGCACACTCTTCTCTAATTTACTTTAATTTCTTTTTTTTTGGAGGCCCTCTCCCTCGTTTGGGAATCATATTTTTTATCTCTAAATTTCTCTATTAACCATTTTAAATTTTTTTTAATATCTCTTGAAAATTTCCCCCATTGTAATCTTTTGCTTCAAGATCTTCTAGAACTTTCCTTGTGCGCGTTTTCCGGGGCAAAAGGAAACCCCATTCCCGAAAGGTTTTACCGCAAATTCGGGGCAAGAAGAACCAAGATAAAATTAAAGTGAGAACTGTCGTTCGTCGTATCCCTCCATTGCACCAGGACTTTGATGGACCTCGCTACAGGCGTCCCCCAAGGGATTGGGCCCCCGGGAAACCTTCCCTCATCAAATTTGGAATATTGGAAAAAGGTTTCTTTTCCCCCTTTTTTGTGTGAAAATTTTTTTATTTTTGTAAAGCATCTATTATTCTGGGAATTTTGTCCCATTTTTTTAACAAAAAAAATTATCCACGAACTCTCTCATGACTTTAAAATTTTTTTGGGCTTTTTTTAAATATAAAATTCCCTGGCCCTTTCCCGAACCCAAATTTAGATAAATATTTTTTTTTTTCTCATTCTCTTTTTTCCCTCAATGTCAGAGGCATAGTGTCACTTTTAAAACGCTATAAAACCAAAAAACATGCGCATTTTGAAATTTTAAAAAAAGGAAAAAACCTTTTTAATATTATACAAATTTTAAAAAAAAAATTTAATGAATTTTGAGGGTTGCATAAATTTTCACCCCTTTAAAAAAAATGGCTTAAAATTTTTAAAAGCTATTCTTCAAAAAAATTTTTAAAAAAAATTTATGTATTTTTTTTGGTATTAACTAAAATAACTGAAAAATCCCAATTACTTTTAAACCTTAGTTTTTATTTTATTTATTAGAACCCAAAAACCCTCTTTGTGGATTTTTTGGGTAAAGGTAAAAAACCAAAAACCCAAAGTATTTTTGAATGTTGGGCCCTCTAAAACAAGCCCATGAATAGGATAAAACTTTATTTTTTTTAAAACCCTCCTTCCTTTGGGTTTTTAATTTTAAAAACTAATTTAATAAAAGTTTGAAAAATTATTTTAATTAAAAGCAAAATAAGTAAATTTTTTTCTTTTGGGAAAATTTTTGTATCCCCCGGAAAATTTAAAAAAAATGTAGTAGAGTATCGGTATCCCAAGGTTTAAAAGGGAATTTACTTTCCTTTTAAAATTTCCAATTCCTGTTAGCCCCCAAGTGTTTCTATGCTGAGTGCTAACTAAAAGGGAAGCATTTTTTGGGAGTTCAGGATAAAATACTCGTTTTATATTTCACAAGAAATTTGGTGAACATTGGAAGTAAAAAACTGAAAGAAACATCGGCCCAACCTTGAAAAACCCCAAAAAAAAGAGCATGTAAAAGGTTGTAATTATTAACTTGTAAAAGAGAAAGAAAAAAACAAGTTTGCAACAAAAATTTCCCCAAAGCAGGGTTTGTTACTAACCCCCCCCGCCCCCAAAAACGGGCACGTGTTACAAAATTAAACTGTTCTAACTCAAAACCAAAACCAATTTTTGACTCGGGGGGAGGCGTGAATATTCATTTATTTAAAGGGGGAATACGGGAAATTTTTGTAAAAAAAAATTTATTACTAAAAATTTTATGGCAAAAATTATTTTTTAATGGAAAATAAAAAAAACCCCCCGAACACGTAAGGGGTACTGTAAGACCCTTTGATTTTGAAAAAAATTTAATAACTATTTAAAAAATTTTTAAACTTTTGAAAAAATTAAACTGTTTTTTAAATTTTTAAAAGAAACTTACACATAGAAGTGGGTTAAAGAACAAAAAGCTTTGGGGTAAGTAGTTACATAAAAAATTAATTTAGATGGGTGAAACACTTACATGGCATTATGGAAACTTTATAGCTCGTGATCATGTCTTAAAATAAAGTTTTAGGTTAATGTAAAAAAAGGGTTTAAAAGATATTTTTTTTTTATTTTAAAAGGGGGCCCAGGAAAAAAGTCGGGAAAAACATTTTTTAAAATTTTAAAAACTTTTAAAAAAAAATTTAAAAAAACTTTGAAATTAAAGTTTTTTTAAGTTTTTGTAAAATCCACCAAACATTCAGATTATTTTACTCTTTTTTCGCTAGCAAGGGATACCCTGCAAAAAGAAGTTTTAAAAAACATTTTAAATGTAATGCCCTCGAGCTGGCCTCTTTTAAATAAAATACAGCCTCTCAAAGAAGTTAAACGGTTTATTTTTTTTTTTAATTTATCCCGATTAAGGCCCCTGTTGTTAAAAGTCCCTTTTTGATTGTTTAAAAACGTAATGAAAGAATTTTTTTATAAAAAAAAAACAAAAAAATTTAACAACAATAAAAAAAAAAAAAAATTTATTATTTAAACGAAAGGGTCAAAACCAAAAAAGGGTTAGTTTTTAAAAACTTTTTTAAAAAATCATTTTTATAGTATTTTTGAAAAAATTTAAAATTAAAAACCCAAAATTCTGAAATTTTAAAATTACGGGAAAAATTGATAAAAACAAATTCTTATCCTTGCTTAAGAAGTATTATTCATTTAACTAATCCCAAACCTGAGGTAAAAAAGATGATCCAGTTAAAAAAACACCCTCTCAAAAAAATTAGTGTAATTAATACTAAGTTTTTTTGAGATGCTGTATTTTCTAACTGGACATCCTTTTGGCGTTAAACATTTGGGGTTTGCACTTTTGTATTGTACTAACGATTACCTTTAAAAAAGAAAAAAACCGAGGTAGGTTTAAAATTTAAAAATGTTTATTTTTCCCTTCAGGGGGCCAAACCCCCTGGCAAAGCGAAAAACATGTAAAATTTGTCTAAATGTTTGTTATAGTGAAACTTTAGCTGAAAAAGTTTCATTACATTTATTTAAATAGGAAAAAGGTTTTAAAAAAAAAGGGGATAAATTTTTCCTGATTTTTCCCAAACCATGAAAAAAAGTATGAAATAAAACCCAATTCAAGAGATTTTTTTAAATTTAATTACTACTATTTTCTTGGTTTTCCCCTTTTTAACCCTTTTAAAATTTTCCCCTAAAAATTTTCACCCTTTAACTTTGTGTCTTTCATTTGTCCCCCCTTTAAATTCTCTGTTTTTTTGAGGCTGTTTTTCTAAACTCTTTTGCCTGTTTTTTCTTCTTTTTTTTCTTTGCGGGTTTTCTTGGGTAAGAAGGGTCGTTTAGGGTGATTATGATTTTTTTTTTCATCCCTTTCATATTTTCTTTGTATCGAGAGAAAAACCAATTTTGCCCATAGAAACTATTTTTGATATCCTTTTTTGAGTCTAAAGTATTGTAAAGTTTCCTTTTTTTTCTGATGAGTGTTGAAAATTGTTTCAGTGTGCCTATATAATTTTAGTTCTTCCGTGGTCTTTTTTTTAGAACTTTTTCTAAAAAACCCCCCCGGTGGATATTTTTTCAAATTTTTTTTCTTTTTGTTAAATGTTTTTAATTTTAGCCTTTTCCTCGGGTACTTGTATTTTTTTAAAAGAATAAAGGTTTTTGGTAGGCAAAATTTTGTTGTAGTGTTTTAATTTTTTGCATCTGTAGATCCATTTTTATCGTAAAAGGACCAGGCGAGTTTGTAGGGTTTCTGAAATTCTGTAGAGCCCGGGTTTTTTAATTTTTTTGGTTTAGTCCAGAACAACTTTTCCCTGCATAGTTTTCCCTAGACTTTTAAAACCCCATTGGCTTTCTAGTGTGAGTTTGTCTGAGGACTTTGTATCGAAAAATTATGTTTTTAAATAAAAAAATATGCAGGGGGGTTTTCATCGATATCTCGTGGAGTTTTTATTTGAGTACTGTATTTAAAATTTTACTTTTCCCTTCAAATTTACATTTATTATATACAGCCAGTTCTGAAAGTAGCATCTAATGGAAATATTTTTATAATTTAGCAAAAATATTTAAATAGACTATAACTTTAAAACCCTATAACAATGCTCTGACCACTTTTGATGTAGTCTGCACAACAACTCAAAATTTAGCTTTGGATTTTTTTCAAAAATTAGATCTCCCATCCAAGGGTTACATTTTGGGCTAAAAAATATCAGCTTTTTTTTTGTGGCCCCACGGGGAGCGCTAGTTTTAGCCCCTGTAAATGTAATGCAGTTTTAAACCAGCGGGGTTGCGGGCCACACAAACTAAAAAAAAATTTACGCCACAAAAATTCCTATTAGATGGTTTATCTATGTAGGTTTTTTTAAAATTTCAAGGGTCCCTATTTTACAACTTTCGTTAGGTTGTCCAAATGCTACATAATTTTTTAAACGTAAGGGTTGTTTTCATCGGCTTTTGGGTTTTTTTGGAAAAAACCATTGCTACAAAAAAATGGAAAAAACCAAAAACACAAATGGGGCACGAGTATTTTGGGGGCCCACCAGATCACTTGAAGGGTCCTCCACTGAACCCGGGGAAATTTAAAATTTTAGTTTTTATTTTAATTTTTTTTAAATAAATTATTTAAATTTCAATTTGTTGTATTTTTTAAATTTTATTTTGGGAATTGGGGAAAAATAAAGAATTAAGAGATAAATTCTTTCATAAAAAAATTTTTTTTGGGAAAATCCCCCCCTTATCAAAAAAAGTATAATATATTTTTTTAAAAATTTTACCTCTCGTCAATAAGGGTTTAATGATTTGTGATGAATGTAGTTTTTTAAAAGCTAATATAGCTATTATTATTAATGCCCTATGTAACAGGACGTAGTATATTGGATAGGAAACCCTAGAAACTAAGCAAAAAGCACGTCTAAACTTCTCTATTTGCGTCCTCTTTGGCCATAACTTAGATTTAATAAATTTGGGCCCCAAACGAATAGCTGGACCAATGGTTTACAGGATTACATCATAGTTATGGAAATAAATTTAAATCCAAAAAAACTTCCATTTGCGTGACTTCAGAAATCAATTATGACTAAAAGTCCCCTTTGACATTCCCCATTTATAACAGCAGAGAAAACAAAGGGAGCTGTAACAGAGACAACGTCAAAAATTGGGGAAAATTTTTCAAGTGTACATATTCCACTCCCCAAAGGAAAATTTTACGTTGTGATCTATTTTCCTACAACTGATCGAAACACCCTTTGGTTTTAGTCAAATCTATGGTTCCCTTTTTTTGGGGATCTGCAGTTTTGGTATCTTCATAGAGTTACCTTGGTTTGGGTAGTATAAATATTGCCTCCGAAATTACCACACTTACAAAAAAAATGCTTTAAAAACCCTTTCAGTCCCAAGGTAAATCCGTACGAACAATGGGGAAACCCAAATTTAATTTTTTACCACACCAACTCCCCAAGATTCCCGTGGTATTGACCTACCCCCCATCTATCCAAACATTAGCGGGTATTAAACCCAAAACCACCTTTACATATAAAATACAGGGGTAATGACTTTTTGTTGTAAAACTGGGGAAAAAACTTTGTCGCCAAATTAATTTCAGCAGTATTGTTATTGTAAAAAACTTTTTAAAACTCCACAGGTCTTGTACATTCTTGTTACCCTTTTTTAATCGTCTTAAAATTTTTTTTTTCACATTTGTGAAGGGATCATATTTAAAAATTAAATATACTTTACTTGCAAAACTTTAATTTGAGAAAAAACCACTTTATATTCACAGGAAACTTTAAAAATTACCCTTAAATTATAACTAAAAAATAACGTTTTGATTACTAACTTTTTTAAAGGGAGTTTCGAATTCATTTTAAAATTTCAAACTGGGCTTGGAAATTTAACCGGGTCTAAAACATCCAACTCAGGGTTTACGTTACTAAATACTCCCGTGAACTACGAAATTTTACACGCTGAACCATAATAAAAGTGTATATTTTTACGTCAGGTAGTCCCAAAACAAACAGTTTCCCTTTTCATAGAAATTTGTTTCTACGTTTTTTTTTTAAAACGGGCCCCTTTACAAACTTTATTTGTTCTTTCTGCATACATAAAAATAAATTTTAAATTTTTCCCGCAAATTTTTGGTTTTCCCAAATCAATTCACAAAAAAATTTTCCCAAAAAAAAATTAAAACAAAACAAGGGGGGCCATTCCAAAAGTTAAACAAACTACATTTATGCCCCAAAAACTAACTTTTTGTCAAGGGAATACTTCCGTTGCGGGTTTGATTTTTGTTCTAACAAAAAAATTAAATTTTTTCCGATGTAAACAAAAAGGGGGGACTTTAATTCAGTTATTCCAAAACCCAAAATTTTTTCGAGTTACAAAGAGTACGAAATTGATCAAATAAACTTTTTTAAATAAAGTGACTGAAGATTTTTAACTGTGGGTTTAACGAGGGATCCTCAGATTTTTTCAAAACCAGACACATTTTTTTAAAACACTTTTAAATTTTATTAAAAGTAATACATTTAAAAACGTTACAAAGCCCAAATGAAATTACCAAGTAAGCACAAAATTTAAAAAAATTTATTTTAAAATTAAAAGTACTAATGCAAAAATTTTTTTTGGGTATCGTTTTGGGTTTAAAACCACGCTCCCCTTTCCTAAAACCCCGGGAGGGATTACAAAAGAAGGGGTTTATTTGGGTTTTAAAACAAAAAGGGCAATAATTCCCAAAGGGGAAAAAAAAAAGGGGAAAACCAGAGATAGGGGGGGACTAAATCCCCCCTTTCATTATTATTTTTATAAAAAATTAAATAAAAGGGAGGGACGATCAATTGGTAAAAGGGCCCCCCTTTTGATATTACCACCCCCCCAAACCCTTTTTACCAACAGTCGTAAGGGCCCACTCACTCCCCCTTACACAAACGGTCACGGGATTCACCCCATTTAGAAGGGGGGTAGGGCCCCCCCCACAAAACATCTACAAGTGCTTGGTATTTGCCCACCCACCCCCCCTAACATTTTCGGGTTAAGGGTTTAAAAAACCAAACCTACCCCAAACCCCCGGGGGGTTTGTTTTCCCCTCAGCCCAGATCTTTTGGGGAATCCCCTCTGGCTGAGGAAGATGAGTGTGGGCTCACCGAAATTGATCACCAAAATATTCGTCCCATTTTGCCCTTTGTTTTTTAAATTATTTTGGAAATTTTGTGTTTAAATTTTGGGTAAAATGTTTTTTGGATTTTTATTTTGAAACTGTAAAAGTCCCAAACACGTTTTTATATTTAAAAAAAAAAACTAATTTTTTAAAAATGACAAATAATACCATTTCGTCAGAAAACAATTTTTTTCTACTCAAAACAAAGGGTACACTCTTGCATTTTTCAAATAAAAACCCCTGTCATTTGCTGAACTTGTAACCCCTCACTTCAAACCACGGAAATTATTTTTGGACAAACAAATTTTTAGTAGGAAATTGTATCGAGTAGTCAATTTTTTTTTAAATGTATTTACAGCAACTAAACCATCACTTGACTCCCAATCTATGTACAAAAAAATAAAAACCTCCCCCAATGTTATTACTTGAAAAGGTTTTTAAAAATTTTCCCATTGATTTTTTTTTTTAAACCCAACTGATGGTTAACAAGACCGAAAAACAAGGGTTTTTATAGTTATTTTCCCTAAAAAAACCTTTTTAAACTGAATAAATTTAAAAACGTACCTGTCTATCGTCAAAAATTTTAAAACCCACCTTCTCAATATTAAAAAATATCTTTTTATTTATATCCCCATTCGTTTTTTCATAAACCCAAATTTACTTTTCATTAGCTTTTTACTTTTAAAATTTAAAATGTTTCTCTCTCCATTTTAATTTTTTTGGCCAAAAATGTTTTTTAAAAGGGACTTCCGTGGCTTTAAAGGAAATATTGGACAATGAAGACTTTATTCCCTAAAACCTCCCCCTTTGTGGGGGGAAATTTTTTTTAACACTTAAAACGTTAAAAAAAATCCAGAAATAAAGGATGAAATTGTATTAGCAAAAAACATCTTCATGGTTGAAAAAATCAAGGATAAATTTTTATTCCAAAGTAAAGTGGGAATGAGCCCCCCCCCCCCCATTCACATTTTAGTGGGGATTAAACCCCTTTTAGTCTCCCATAACGTACAGTGATATTCACGCCTCCTGTAAATTTGTTTTAAAAAAAAACTTGTAATTACATAACAATCCCCAAGATATTCTTCAATTAAAAGGGAAATTTAAAAAAAAACAATCTAAATTAAAAAATAAATCTTTCGAATGATTGGGAGAAAAAAAAAACAATTATTTTTAAAAAATATTTTTTAAAATTATAACTTAAAAAACTGTTTAGAGCGGGTTTTTTTATATAGTGGGAAATATGTCCCCAGTTTAAAAATATAAGTACATTCACTAAGTTTTTTTGGCCCTTTATTTCTACACGAGAAATTATTCTTTAAATAAAAATTTTTCCCAAAGAATTACGGTTTTCATTTGGGGGACTTTTTTTTTTCACATCTTTAAAACCCATCAGTGCAATCGGGTGGGGCCCTTTTATTTGGGGGTAACAAACCAAATTTCCAACCGCTTTGGAAATCCAATTTACCCCCCCAACGAATTATGTTTTAAACACATGTGTTTATTCTTTTTAAAAAATTTTTCAATTTTTTTGCCCCATAAAACATTTTTCTATTTTTTCCTTTAACTTTATTATAAAAATTTTTCTCTATGAAAAACTAACGATATTTGAGATATCATCCAGTTTTTTATTACTGGGGTTTATTATATCTCTAATTATTTCATTTAATTGGGACAAATAATTCAATGTTCATTCCCCTAATTTTTCCCTTTTTTGTAAGATAATCCAATTTTAAAAATTTTTTTGTTCTGATTCGAGCATATTTCCTTTGTACTTTTGGAAAAATCTCTTAAAATCCCCAAACCCCAAAGCCTAAAAATTTATTTCCCCCAAAAGAAACCTACATTTGGGCCCCCTGAGGGAAAAAAAACATTAAAAACCCAAATGATGATACATTTCGTTGGGTTTGGGCTTTTTCGTTAAAACAGTTTTGACAAAACGTTTGGGGGTGGCATTTTTTTTTAAAATTTGGGCAGAACTATTAGCAATGTCAAATGGCAAATCTATAAAAATTTTTTTTTGTGAAAAAAACGATGGTGGGACGGAAAAGGGATATATACGCACTTTCCTCCTTACCAAAATGCCACAAAAGTTTTTTTTTCTGAAAGTTCCCAAATTTTTTTACATTTTAGTTTTTTCACCTCCAGAAAACGTTTTTTAAGCTCCTCTTTCTTAATTTTTTTAGGGAAGGGGCCCTTTAAATTTGAATCTCCCCGAATTTTTTTTGTGCTCTACAATCAAATTATAAGAAAATTTCCCTTTGGTTTTCCAACAATAAAGCTAATTAGTTTCCTTAAAAAAATTTGAACTTTCAAAACAAGTCTCAATTCGAAAAGGCTGTGTCAGATCAAAACCCCGACAGTTTTTGTAGAGTTTAAAATTTTCCAAACCCGTTTCATTCCTTTTTGAGCCCCTGTTTTTGAGGAAGGTAAAACTGATTTTAAAGAACTCGATCATAAAAATTTTTTTTCAAATTGCATTTATTTTTAAAATAAAAAAATTAAAAATGGGAAATGGTTAGCATTTAAGCAAACCGCAATATGTTTAAAAAAAAAAACTAATTATTTTGTTTTATATTAAGTTTTTTTTTAATTAATTTAAGTTCTATGGGGAGTTAGCTTTTGGCAAGTGAGGTTTTGGGAATTTTTCCTTGATTATATTCACCTACAATAGATAAACCATCTAATTTGGAAAAATTTGTGGCAGTAATTTTTGTTAGTTAGTGTGGGGCCCCCAACCAATGCTGTTTGAAAAAAGCATTACATTTTTCATGGAGCACACTAGCGCTCCACAATGGACCCCCCAAAAACAGATGTTTTTTTGAGACTCAAAATTTAAAAATTTGGGTTTGGGAAAACTATTTGTGTATAAAAACAATGGTATTTTCTAACCACTAAAGTAAACACATCTGTATGTTTGGTTCTAGTCACATTCCAAAGACAAAAAGTTTGTCGTAAAAACAAACGGAAAAAGGACGCAAACCTAAAAACACCAAAAATTGATTTTTTTAAAGTATGTGCATAATTTTTAAAATTGAATGTTGGTATAGGGGTGAAAAACTCCCCTCAGTGGGGAATGATTGTTGTTCAAAATTTCTGGTGTGGCTTACCAAAATCTAAGGGTTAAATTTTCCCTTTTGGGTTTTCCATTTAGTTTTTTTCTCCTCTATTCCAATTTTTTGGAAATCTATAATTTTTCCATTATAAAATAAAATTTACCAAGTAAAACCCGGGAAAAGGGCCCCAGTTTTTGGAAACAGTGGGTGAACCTTTTTGTGTCACAACTACATTCATTTTTTTTGCAAGCCTTTTTTTTGTAAAAGTCATAAAAAAAAACTAAATATGCTTCAAAAAAGAAAAAGTTAACCTAATCACATACTACAAAGAAAACTTAAAAAACCAAATTTTTTTAAAAAAAATTATTGTCAAAAAAAAATTTAAAAAGATTTGAAAATATTGCACTTTTTAAAAACCCTTTTAAAAACCCCAATTAGGAGGGACGAAAAAGTGTTTTAAAAAAATTTCCAAGAAAATCCAAATTGGGTTTTTTATTTAGTGCACTATATGATTTTTTGTTATAATTTTTCACAAACTACAGGTTTTTTTTGGGGGAATTTTCATTTACATACTGTAAAATTTGTAAAATTGTTTTTTTTTTCAAAGTTACAATTTTTAACATTGTAGGGAATAAAATTTACAAGTAAAAAAGTTAAAAAATCACCATTAAAAAACAAAAAAAAATTTCTTAGGAAAAATTTGTTTATTTCTGTACTTTTTTTTTTATTTTTATAAAAATTTTCTTTTCTGTGAAAAATGAAAATTTTTTACCCCGGAAACCAAAGATTTCTGGGGACAAATTCAAAAAAAATTAAAAAAAGGGGTAAGTATAAAAAGTTTTTTAAAATTTTTTACATAAACTTTTTTTAGTACAGTCAAATTTTCTACAAGAAAATGTAGAATAATTAAAATATTAAAAAAAAGTTTTAAAACTTATAACACCATAAGTCAGCGTGTCCAATTGTGTAAACGGGACTTGAAAAATTTTGGGACTTTAAAAAATGTTTAAAATTTAAATAAGGGAAAAAAACTTTTTAAAAATTGTTTTTTGGGACTAAAAACTTAAAAAAATGAAATATTTTTGAATTAAATATACAAGAATTTATAGATTACAGCCAAAAGTAAGTTTTAATGAAAACTTTTATCAACAGCCCTAAATTTAGCTGTTTCTTTTTTTTGGAAAAGCACGCAAATAAGGGGAAACAGCAACATTGTTTTGGGAAAATACCCAATGCAGCAATAACAAGGAAAAATTTTTTTAAAGGGTAGAGTATTTCATTATCTTGGGAGACTGACATTTAAATACGACAATTCCATCCCTTTTGGTTATTCTTTTAAATTTATGTTACAAACATCGGGGCCCTTTTTTCCCAAAATCCCGCCCCTCGCCGGCAGGGGAATTTAGCGGGAAATTTTTTCTTACCGTTTTTTTTTTTTTTTCTTCATTTATAAAATTGCATAGAAAAATATTTAAAAAACTGAAATTTAAAAGAACGGAATATTCGAGGGGCCATTGGTAAACCAAAAAATTTTTTAGTGATTGCTTGTTTATAAAAAATGTGTTTTATTTAATTTTTAATTTCAAGCATTTAAAATTTTGCCGCTTTCTCGCTTTTAGAACAAATTTGTGAACGCATTAAATTTTCTTTCGCTCCTCAAGATCTAGAGTTTAAAAAACAGGTTTTCCTGGAGGGAATTTTTAAAAAAAAATCTTTTTAAAAAAACCCTTTTACAAAAAAGTTTCAAAGAAAAAATTTTTTAAAGAAACCGAAAGATGCTTCAAAAATTTAAATTTAAAAACATGGTTTAAAAAACGGGACCCCAAAGGAAATTTTTAACAAAACCCCAAAACCCCCCAAAAGGTTTTCCAATTTGGACAACCCCAGGGAAAAATTTTAAAAAGTCAATATTAAGGAAAAAAACTTTACGAAAAAGGGTTTAAAGAAATCAATAAAACCCAAAAAATTTGTAATCGCCGAAACCCCAATTTTTTAAAAAATTTTTGGGTTTTGGACTTTTTTTTGATTAAAACCCGCAAAAACCCAAAGGTCAGCCCTTTCCTAAAACCATTTTTCCCAAAATTTTTTAAAAAGTGCCGAAAGGGCAATGCCCCGAAAAATAACCCTGAACTAATTTTTTCGCCCCTCTTCACCTAAAGAAAGAGAAAACCCCATACAGACTAAATTTTTTCATCGTCGTATTTCAACACCCAAGCGGATTTTATCGTTTTGCTGTTTTTATGAAAAAATTTGTTTACAAATAGCCTTTCAGATAAAAAAAAAGGTTCCTTTCCGTTTAAAACACAACCACCTTTCTTTTTCCCTTATTTCATTAAACCCCTACTTTGTTTTCCGCAAAAAACAGTTAGGTTACTTTGGGTTTTATAGCCCTTAAAGTTGAAACACAAAAAAGGTAAAATTCCCCTGATTGACTGGCTCTCCTTTTGTAAGTTTTGGAAAAAAGATAAGCCAAGGCCAGCGATATCGGAAAAACCCCTTTCGGTTAAGGGAAAACCACAGTTTAAAGAAAAAAAGAATGGAAACATTTGATTAATTTATCAAGGGAAAAAAAATTAACCGGGGGGAGGGGAATAGTATTAGAGAATGAACGGAAAAAAACCGGGAAATTTAAAAATTAATCAATTTTGGGTTAAAAAATTGTTGATGTTTTAAAAAAACAAATGGGTTTTTTATTGAATTGAAAATGTAAGGAAGTTATTAAATTTAATTTATTCTTTTTTCATAAAAATATTCTAAGCTTTTGTTGAAATGTATGTTTAAAATACAGTACTTAAAAAAAAATAAAATTTCTTAAAAAAGCATAAATGAAAAAAAACTGTTTCTTCTATAACGTCAAAATACGTATAATACTGAAAAATTTAAAGTGTTTTCCTTTATGAAAATCAATTTTTCAAAGAATTAAAAACGGGTTTAAAAATCCCCAAATTTCCACCCCTTTTAAAAACCAGATCTTATATTTAAAAACTCGATTTTATTCATATGGGGGTGAGAAAAAAATAGAAAAAGCTTTGATATTTTTTTAAAAGAGATGAGCAGATAAATTTAAATGTTTCACAAAGCTGTATATCGGTGTTTTCAAATATTTCATTTCACTTTTAATTTAATAGAAGCAAGGGTTGGTTTTTAAAGTAAAATTCAAAAATTTTAATTAAAAATGACATGGGAAAAAAAACCCAAAAGGGGGAAAAATTTTTTGCCCAAAAATGAATTTCCAAGATTGAGAAAAAAAGACAGTAATTTAAAATTTAAATTTTAAATCATTAAAAAAAATAACACAGTCAATTTAGCATTTTTTAAAAAATGTTTTTGTCTTTCTTTTTATGAAAAAAGGGGCTTCAAATACCTGGTGACGCCCCACCCTTTTAAAAAAAAGGTTTATAAACAATTAATTTCATAAAAACCCTTTTTTTCCAATGATTTATCATTGTGTTTTTTTTAATTTTGAGTTTTTAATTTCTCAATTTCCTGTACGTCGTTTTCTCAGTTAAAGGAATTCAAATTTGCAAAAAACCCCTGGACAGATGAAATTTTGAGTTAGGTTTGTGGTTTTTTAATATCCCCGTAAATAAATATTGAATCCTTTTTAAAAAAACGCAACCCCGCTTCTATTGAAAAAAAGGGAAAAAAACACTGGTTTTTAGCTTTGTGCAACAAAAAAGTGTTTCCCCCTTTACAAACAAAATGTCAAAGCGTTTCCATATTTTGATCACCCCCTATTTTTCAACTTTTTTTTTTTTTCCAAAAAATTTCAAATTAAAAAAAGTTTTTAAAAACTACAAAAACCGGGCCTTTTTGTAAAGGGGATGTTTTATAAATGAAAATCCCTTTTTATTTAAAAGGGATTAAATAGTTGTAGTTTCAATCACAATTAGAAGTAAACCTTTTGTTCAAAAGTCTTTGTTTTTTTAAAAAATTTAAAGGCAAAAAATTTTCTAATTAAGTCACAATGTACCTATAGTTAAAAGTAATCATTTTTGTAACCTCGTAAAATTTTCTTTTGAAATTTTGACAAGAATGACAAATTTTGAAATTGCACTTTACATCGTTTGAAGGGGCCCAAAATTTTTTCCCGAAAATCGGCGGAGCGGAATCTGCGAAAAAAAAATAAACCCTTTCCCTTTTTTTGGGCCCTAATGAACATTTCAGGCAAATTTCCCCCCCAGAAATTTCAATTAGAAGCGTTTTCACGAATTTTACACCAGTTTATCTTAAAGGAAAAAAAAAAAAAATTTAATTTAAGAAAAAACTAATTAAAAATTTTTGAAACTGTTCAGTTCCCTAAGTAGTTTTGGAGGGAAAATTGGATAGGGGGGGGCCCAAAATAGTTTTTTTCAGTCCTAACGTAATTAAGGAGGAAATTTTTTGGGGTTTGGGTCCCGATAGTTTTAAACATCCTAACAAAGTTATTTGGGGGATTGTTGGATGGGGCCAGATAGTTTTTTTCTTTTTATCGTAGTTTTTAAGGGGGATTATTGGGTGGTTTCCCGAATTGTTTTAAACAGCCTATCGTAGTTTTGGAAAGGGTTTTTGGATGGGGGCCAATAGTTTTACCCCCTAAACGTAGTTATAGAGGAATTTTTTGGATGGGTCCAGTTAGTTTTATCCCAGAAATCGTAGTTTTAGAGGGTTTTTGGATTGGTCCAGTTTTTTTTTCCCCCCCGCAAATGTTTGTTAGGGGATTGTTGGTTTCCCGATGAATTTTAAACCAAAAACAACTGAAAAGCAAGAGTGGGTTTTTATTTATAAGTTAAAACAAAATTTGGTTTGTACGGTTTTTGAGATAAAAATCTTAGTTTTTAAAAACATTAAAATTTTTGTTTAATTTAAATTTTTGTTATATAAATCTGTTATATATCAGAGTAGGGAATTTGAATGTTACCGGGGAGCTTTTTTTAAAACAAATTTTTTTTTCTTTAAATAATCAACCATAACGAATTTTTCATGAGAAAATGTAACTGCACAAAATGTTTGTTTTTGCTTTTTAGATAATCAACAATTGGTTTTTTATCTTTGTGGCGAACGAACCCGTAGTGGGAAGCAATTTTAAAAAACCAATACCTAATATTTTTTTGGGTTTTGAAAATAAAAATTTTTTAAAAACGAAAAAAATTTTAAAATTAAAAATATATTTTTTTTGGGAAGAAACTTTACGCAACGGGGATTTTGCTTCTGAATTGAAATTTTTTTTACTTCAATTATCTTTTAAAAAATCTTAATTTTTCCCTTTTTGGGAAATTTAACATCCCTTGACCCCATACACTTTTTAAAAAATATTAGTTTTTTCTGTAATTTTCTTAACGGAATATTTTTTTTAAATAACCGGTTTTAGTAAATTTTTCTGTAAGGTTGTCACAACAAAAAATTAATTTTGTAAATTTATATTTAAAAAATACGAGAAAAAATAGTGTTTTAGCAAAATTAAATTTTAAAAACAGTTTTAATATTGTTTAAAAACTTTTTTAAATTTAATAAAAAACTGTATTTAAAATTTTTAAAAATTTAAAAGGTTTTTTTCAGAAAAAAAAACCTTTTTTAAACCCCAAAAAAAAAACATAGGAAATTTTTAAAAAAAAAAAATTTGTTTTATTTCATATAAGCGGAAAATTTGAGGAGCAACAAATTTTAAAAGAATTTCCTGACAAAAGGGGAAAAAAAAATGTGAGAAAAAAACCTTAACCCCCCACCCCCCCCTGTTTGATTTCCCGCCTGTTTTAACCCCCGCCAGTGTCGCCAAAGGGAAACCCCGGGTGTGTCTGTAAAGGAAAAAACCCAAAAACAAGAAGCGGGCAAGGAAACCCCCAAAAATTTCCCAAATTTTCTTTGCCTTGGAGATAATAATTTACCAAAATGTTTCGAGCAAAAAACGTACATTTACACTTTTAAAAAATTTTTTAAAAAGTTTTTGTTCAAAATTTTAAAAATTTGAATATTAATTCCCAAAAATCAAATAACATAAAGGAATACCCAAGTATAAGACGCCCTAGATGCATACAGTAATAGATTCCGATAAAAAAATTTCACCCAACCACAGACCAAGCAATTTAGAAAAAAAATTATCCTAAAATTGTGCATTAAAAAACGTTTTGTTGAAAGGATTGACCCAAATGTGTAAAAAACACTGGTGTACACCCAAATTTAAAAAGTTGGGGGCCCCAAAATTTATTTTTGGCCTTTTAATTTTAAACCATTTTTTTTTGCATTGGGTGAACATTTCTAATAACTTATGTAAGGAAAAAAATTTTAACAAGTTTTTTAAAAGTTGGAGGGGAATAAGATTCCAAAAAAAAATAAAATGCCCTTTTTTTCTTATAACTAAATGTATTGATTATTGTATTTTAATATTTTTTTAAAATGAAATTAATATGTTTTTTTAAAAAATATACAGAAAATTTACTATCGTCCCTTCTTGGGGACAGTTCATTTTGCCCCGATGACGAATTTTTAAAATTTTTTCACACAAAAAAAAAATTTATTGGGAATTTTTCGGCAATTTACGGTATCCCGACTTTTTTAGTTAGCTGAAAATAAGACCAAACAAAAAAGGTTTCCCAAAATTTCCCCCTAAATCTGTAGTTCCCTTAGTTGCCCTGGCTATTGGGTACAAAAAAATAGCTCTTTCAAAAGGGAAAAGTTTGGGCCCAAAACAATGACCTTTCTCGTTTTTTTTACACTCATCAAAAAACCCTTCACCCCTCCCTATTCCCCCTTTTCCCCTACTATCGGCGTCCCTTTAAATAAAAAAAATAATACAGGAGGTATAGTGGGGGCCCGGTTTTACAAATAACCCTTTCACAAAAATAAAATCGTCTTTCGAAATGTATTTTATTTACTTTTTTTTCTTTGTATTATTATTTTGGAATATATTAAATTTTTGTTGTTTTAATGAAATATATCATAAGAAATAATAGTACATTTTTTAAATTTCTATTCATAAATTTCTAAATTTAATTTTAACTTTTTATTTTGAAAATATATTAATTTCAATTCAAAAAAAATTTTGCGATTATCGCGTAACTACAAATTTTGAAGTAAAGAACGCAGGTAACCGCTTTAAACTGATGTGGAATATGGGAAAATTTCAAAAAAAAGTTTCAATTTCCCCGGCGGATGGTGGATTACAACAATTTCACACCCCCCCAGTCCCGAGGGTTTATAATTTTATTTTTAAACCTATAAAAAGTTGGGTTTCTCACCCAAATTTTAAAAATTTCTTTTGGAATAAAGACAGTTCCAGGGGTGTGTTTTTTACAGGTTTGTTCCCCTTGTGGGTTTTAATAAGGAAATTTTAAACAAAAGGTTTTATAAGTTTCTTGCAAAGGGAAATTCCTGCTGTAGAATCGCGTACACCCAATTTTTTCCCAAATTTTTAGTTTTCCAAAAATCTTTAAAAAAAATATAAAATTTTTAAATTTCCTTAAAAAAAAAACACAAGAAAACGTTTGATTAAAAAAAATGTAAATTTTTCACTTAACCCAAAGCAAAATCTTTTAATAACATTTATTTTGGTATAAAAAAATATAATTTCCAAAAAAACACAAAGGTTTTTAAAAAAGTTAAATTTTAAAAATTTGTATGAAACATTTTCCCCAAATTTTTTATTTAAAATAACGAAAACCCCTCTATTTCCAAAACAAATAAAGTTTAAAAAAAGGGCAAAAAATTTAAAAATGTATACTAGGGTTGATTGAAACACTGACCAGTCAATAAAATATATTTAAGGGGCTTTAGAGTACCCTACCCTTCCGCCATTTTTGGGGTTTGAAATCTCATTTAAGGCCCAAAAATTTAAAAATTCCCAAAAGAAAATGAACGTTTAAACATTGAAAATTTTTTGTTCACTAGAAAACAATTATCTTGAGCCCTTTTGAGATCAGGTTTTAATTTTCATCCCCGATTTTTTTTTCAATCCATGGTTTCAAAAAATTAATTAAATTTTTAAAATTTTTTAAAAAAAAAAAAAAAAGTATACTGAAAAATCCTGTAGTTAAAGTAAATGTTTTAAATACAAAAAAAGGGGCGTCAGCTGGGTGACAATATAAATTTTTTCTTGATGGGGAAAATAGGGAAGAGAGAGTTTAAAATGCCCCCCGTTGGTTTAACTAACAAAAAATGGTTAAAAGGGGTGGGCGGACCCGGGCGACAAAATTTGGGTTTTCAAAAAGGTACCGGAGTTACAAGTCCAAAACCCAAAAAGGAAGGGCCCACTTTTGACAAAACTATTCATGGGGGGAAGATTTTTATGTAGGTTTTAGTGGCGTTCTTAATTTTTGGAAAATGCTGCCCTGTTTTGTCGTATTATATAATCAATTTTTTTTAAACCCAATTTAGAAAAAATGTAATTTTTAAAAACTGTTTTTTATGAAAACTAAACAAGAAAATTTGATTTTGTCCTAAAAAAACAATTTTTTGTTATTTTTGAATATAGAGTTTTCCTTCAACCTTCGGTTTGAACCGGGGAATAAACCTTAAGCTGAATTTTTAAATGTGAGTGCCCCCTTACACTCAAACCCGCCTCGTTTTGTGCAGGGTAGCTGGGGCTGCCAGCGAAATTTTAAACCGAGCTTAAAACCGACGTCACATTGAACGTAATCAGGGGAAAAAAAAAAAGGGGCTTCTGTTTTGGGCAGATAGATAGCGTTTTGCCACCCCAAGCCGAACTTTTTTCCCAAACCCCTATTACTCTAAACTTCAACTAATTATCAAGTTCATCGAGGTGTAAATTTACAAATTTAAAACCCCTGTTCAAGTTTTTCAAATTTTGGGGACATTCTTTTTTGGGCCTAATGTTTAGACGGGGAAAGTTAATTGAAAAATTAAACAAAGTATTACAAAACGGTTTCTTTGGATTTTCAAAAGTATTTTTTATCTGGCCCAAAAATCGTCATCTTTACCTCGTTCCTTTTTTTTTAATATTTTTAATGTTTTAAAAGTTATCTTTTCAGTGTCAAATTTTTTTATAAAAAACCCTTAAAAATTCTTTACAAATTTTAAATAAAATAGAGAGCAAAAAGGGAAAACCGACTTCGAAAACTGTAACGTGTTATTTATGAAGGGGAAAAAGTTTTAAAAATAATTTAAAAATTAAAATAAATATAAAATATTAAGTATAACCTAAAAAAATTGGGATTATTTGGGATAGTGAAAATTTAAAAAATGTACATTTAATTAAAAAAAGTGAATTTTAAACAGTAGTAAAAAACAAAATTACAAATTTTTTTAAAACATTTTTTAAAGAAAAAAACCCGTTAAAAGAAATTCCAAACTTTTACAAAAAAATAAACGGAAATGAGAAGGATTTAAATTTTAATTTTACATAATACCATTCTACACTAATATAAAATGTATTTTTTTTCTTTTTCTTTTTCTGATTGCTCCCAATTTTTTAAAAATTTCTTCTATATTTATGAAGATCGTTTCAATTTCAATTGTAAAACTTTGAATATAAGAAAAACACTTTATTTTTAAAAATTTTTTCTTTTTATTTAACTGTCGTTCAAAAACAAAAAGCTTTGCAAGAAAAATAAAAAAAACTTTTTAAAATTAACTTTTAAAAATTTTAATTTTTTGTTTCCCCTGTTTGGAAAATTCATTTTCAAAAAAATTTTAGTTGCTAAATTACCATACAGATAGTAATTTAAAATTGGGAAAAATAAAATGGGTTAAAACGAAAAAAATAAAAGGGTGTATTTTTTTCATTTACCCTATCAAAATTCTGAAGATTGCAGGGAAAAAAAAAAGGCGAAAAACATTATTCAAATATACATTTGAGAAATTGTAACCTAAAATAAACAAAGAGAAAATTGTTTTTGGGGTAAAAAAACAAGAAAAAAAGGGCCCCTTTTTGTTTATGATTTTAAACGTAACAAAAAACCCAAAACATAAAATAAAAATGCTTATTTTTTAAAACTAAAAATTTTTTAAATTTAAAAAAGGGAACCCGGGGACCCTTTTTAACAGTAAAAACCGTATTCAAGTTAAACCCAAAAACCGAAAAAATAAAATAATAAATATAAAATAAGATTACCCGGGGAAATCTATAAATAAAAATATCCCAAAGAACAGGGTTTACGAGTTTTAACTAACCCAAAGATTGTGTATAAGAAAAAAGGGAATGCACGATAAAAAAAGGATTTTTTTTTTTTCGTACACATAATGAAATGTCAGAAAAAAAATTTAAAAGACAGCTAGAGGGAAAGTAGGAGAAGGAAAAACCCCCGCCCCCTCTGAATTAAAGGGAAAATTTAAAAAATGAAAGAATAGTTTCTAAAACCCAAAAGGGGTTTTAAAATAAAATGAGCTTTAAAAAAATGAAAGGGCAAAAATGTAAAATTTAAAACGAAGAAAAAAAATTTGAATTTAGAGTGTTTTCAAAAGCAGAAGGAATGGCAAGATCCATTGGATGAAGGAAAAATTTGGGGGGTTTTGGGGACTGAATAAAAAGATTTTTAAAACATCCAATGTGGGGGGTTAAAAGTGGAAAAAAATGATGATGATTATGATTTATGACAATTTATAAAAAAAATTGGGGGTTTAAAAATTTTTGGGTTAAAAAAAACAAAAAGATGGGAAATTTAAAGGGATTTACAAATAAGTCATTCTATTTCTTTCACCCCTTCAAAGAACCATGTTTATTTATTTATTCAAAAGACGTCGATCGTCCAAAATATTTTGGGGGAATTGGATTTCGAATGAGTGTGAAAAGGTTTTAGATGAGCGAATTTAGTCATTTTTTCCCATTATTCCTTTGAAAGTGTCCCTTTAAATTTAAAAGCCCAACGACAAATGAACAGCCGGGGTAATCAGCTGATCCTTTTTCAAAAAGTATTTTAAATCTATTGGGGTCGAACTGAGAACCTTTACACAAAAAGCTGGGAAATTTAACCAAAATACCCCGAATGTCTTCAAAACCAAAAAAAAGTGAAAGTTTCCCTTTTAATTTGGGCACGCAACGGACAGTGAAAATCAACTTCCTTTTTAGAAAACTTATTATTCCCACAATTTGAAAAAAGTACAATGGGAGACATAATTTAAAATCAATTTTTCATGTCTAATTCAAAAGTTTAAAGTTGCAGTTAAATGTCGGTTAGTGGAAAATGCCCGCCCGGGGTAACCACATTCCCAGGGTGTCTGGTTACTGCCGCATTGTTTCAATTTTAAAACCCCTAACACATTAAATTTTTTGCTCAACCCAAACTTAATATACATGTTCTTACAAAAAAAAACTGCTTTTCTAGTCTTAAAAAAAATGTCCAAAAAACAAAGTTAAATTTTTAATTTCCCTAAGCGAAAACGGGTCCCCACGAACCTTTTTAAGCTAGGAAGAAGATAGGGATTTATTTAAAAGATTCTCTTTTAAAGCTTTTTTTGAACCCCCGGGGAAAAAGGGAAAATTTAGGAAAAATGTAAAAATAACCGGAAATCCGCCCCACTGGGCCTGAGAAAGCCAATTTTTTTCTCTAAATACAGTGTTTACGTATTTTTATTTTAAATACTAGTCTCCCAAAAATTTCAAAATAAATATACTAGGGCGCATGCATATGACTTAAATTTTTCAAATTGCTTTTTTTTTAGGGTGAGTTTTTAAAAAAAATTTTTAAAAATTAAAAAAAAACTGTTAAAATGTTCGTTGTTTTAAAAAATCATTGTAGTATTTTCCGGGGTTATTGTAAATCACAGACTGAGGCCAACCGGTTTAAAGGGGGACAAAAGAGCTGTGACCGGGTTAAAAAAAAAGTGGCAGGGGGGGGGCCCCCCAAATTAATTATAAATGTTTGGGTTTTTAACCGGGGAAAACGTTGTAATTTGTTAAAGCAATTAGTAACAAAATTTTCAATGGGAGTTTTCAATATTTAAAAGTCCCGATTTTTAATAAAAAAAATTGCTTCAAGAAGGGGCAAGCCAACATAAATTTTTAAAATTGGGTGGACCCAGCTTTTTAAAGGGGTCAAAAGAGGGGACTCAACCCGATTCTTAACTCGTAAGAGTGATGAATTTTTGTGAACTTGTTACTTCCCGTTAATTTAAAAACATAAAAAATCAAATTTTATATTTATAACTTTTTAATATTCCAAATAAATTTTGTATTGGAAGAAAGGAAAAGGGAACTTCATGAAGAAGGAAAGGGAGAAGGGCCCAGGGAAAAATGATGGTTAGAAGAAAGGTGGGTTGTTTTGCCTTCATAAAAGTCCCCTTTTGCCGAAGAAAGACCAAAAAAAACCCTTTCCCATATCCTGCTTTTGTTTACACCCGTCCCGATTATTGGGAAACTGCGGCTGTGTTTTCAGTGGGAAGGTATTTATTTTTAAATTTTTAAAAAATGTAAAATTTTTCCCAAAAAAAAAATTTCTTTGAAGCACTTAAAATGTTTTAAAAGTTTTTAACCCTAGAATAATTGCTTTCTTTTTTTAAAATAAAATAAAATTCTTTAAAAAAATTTTTTTTACAGCTTTAAATTTTTCCAAAATTTTTTTGAATTTTTAATTTTTTGTATTTCACTTTATGTTTTATTTATTCCTTTTTTAAATTGTATTTTTTTCCCATTACTAAAAAGAAAAAATATAAATTATACTTTTTTACAACAAAATATATATTTTTTAATATATCACCCTTGAATAGGTTTAACATACAGTGTTTCATTCAAACAGATATTTGATTCTTAAATTTTTAAAAATATTTTACACTAATTTAAGAATACACTTCAACAACAGTACACTAGTATAGACGTAGTATAGAAATGTCAGTTCCGTTCTACACTTGCTGGTGTTTGACAACAGGGTTGTAAATCTGCAGTGTTTCCTCTCTCAGATATCCAACACTATATATAATACCATTAAGAATGCACTTCAACTACAGTACAGTCGTATATACGTGTTGTAAATATCAGCTCCGTTCTACACTTGCCGGTGTTTGACAACAGGGTTGTAAATCTGCAGTGTTTCCTCTCTCAGATATCCAACACTATATATAATACCATTAAGAATGCACTTCAACTACAGTACAGTCGTATATACGTGTTGTAAATATCAGTTCCGTTCTACACTGCTGGTGTTTGACAACAGGGTTGTAAATCTGCAGTGTTTCCTCTCTCAGATATCCAACACTATATATAATTACCATTAAGAATGCACTTCAACTACAGTACAGTCATATATACGTGTTGTAAATATCAGTTCCGTTCTACACTTGCTGGTGTTTGACAACAGGTTGTAAATCTGCAGTGTTTCCTCTCTCAGATATTGTTACACCCTGCCGGGTTTTGGGCGTAGCGGGGGGGGGTTGTTCATACCAAGAGCACACTCGCTTACCTGGTATTCCTGGTCCTTACACCATCCGTCCGTTGGCCGCAAGGAGGCAGGTATTCAGTGGGTCGAGACTCAATAAGTAACGCAGAGAGCCGACTCAAAATACTTTAATATAACTAAGGTAGCACAGAAGCGACCGCACCTCACTCGCCGAAAATTACGTACAACGACTCTCTGATAACCACCCCCACAGCCCTACATTGAACTATCACCCGGACCGAAGGTCACGGCTCCTCGCGGTGTCACCTCCGCTAGCTGGACGTTCACACACCTCGGCCGACTCCTCACTGCCCCCGGCGTTGTCCCCGAGGAAGCTGACCACACCTTCCCCCTCTCTTTGTAGTCAGACGCGGGAATATGGGCCCCGCGTCACACACCCCCATCTAAAAGTCTTGGCTGGGGTTGAAAGGAACACTCAGCATCTTCACAAGGTCTGGAGAGGTTCTCATTCTGCTAGGCTCTCGCCTCGGATTTCTCTCTACCACTCCCAAAAACCGCCGCACTCCACCCTGGCAGCACAGTAATGTATAGCCTTGCTGTGGCAGTAAGTTTCTTGGATAGGGCGATCACAGTTCTCCACATAGTCACTCGCACTGGTCAGATCGTTTGTTAGAGCACCAAATGTTATTGAACAAACATAGTTAGGAGGAGGGATAGTTGGTACAACCTGGTTCATAACATCTTCTGGACAAACGTTGAATACTGAAGTTCTAGAAGACACTGCCTCGGTCGATGACCTGACCCTTCAGTCTCGGGTTCTAGCTAATGTACAAACATGGGGCCTACATATACTCTCCTTCCCCATACATCACGTTGAAATACTAAGTCCATAGTCTTTTGGGGATAGGACTAAGTACTTCAGAACAAAATTAAAAAGGTCTAGCCTATTTTAAAACCAATTCCTTTCTTTACCCGGAATTTTTGAAAAAGTCACTAGGAGCCTTACTAACTAACCCCTACTACAATGCGAGTGAGGTGGTTCAAAAATCTCGGAACTAACATAAGTACCTTACAAAAACAATACAATGAGTATTACATAGCAAATCTTCATCATTAACCTAATAGAACATAATTGATTACTCAAGAAAAGATTACAACTTGACATAATCTATCTTTATCTTACACTATAAAGGACACATTATATATATATATATAAACATCATGAAAAAATTAGATAGGCATGAAAAATTTTAACTTATTTTCGGATACAATTTTTTTCCCATAATAAGCCTGTTAATTTTTTAAAAAATGAAAAATCACTTGAATTATTTATTTATTTTTTTTTTTATATTTTTTTTCATATACAGTACGTACCCTTCCCCAACCCAAAATAATACATGCATCATGTTTTACAGACATTTGAAAATTACTACAACATGGTGATTTAGTATATCAACCATGATAAGTATATAGAGGAACCCCGCGATCCCGGGTGGCAACACGATAAGGGAGTGCAATCGGCAGACGCGATACCCGTTGCCCCAATTTCCCCGCGCTCCGTTTTTCGCTGCGCTTGCAACTACGACCGCCGCTTCCCCCACTTGACTACCCGCGCTTCACACACGTCCTCCATACCAGTAACTTGAAAAAATTAGAGCTACACATACCATCTCTACAAGCCTTAATAAAACTAGTTCCTTTTACAAAATCATTTACAAACAAGAAATAGTCCCTCGACAATACTAAGTTCATGACTTACGACTATCCCTTAAAATTTTAAAAAAAAAAGACATAGTACAAAATAGATTTTACTTAAATTAAAAATGTCTAAACAATACATTTTCAGTGTTTTATCTGGAAACATAACTAAAAAAGATATGTACTTTTATACATAACAGATCATCTTCATAACAAAAAAACATTTAAATAACAGATCAAAAGAATTAGAACGATCACAAAACAAAAAATTATAAGCCAAATAGACCTTGCAATATTTAATAAACATAAACGAACTTTCAATTTTTTCGGGACTTGATCGTATCCCCCACATATGACTTTTTTCCTTTAAAATGATAGGATTTTTTCGGGCTAATTGCATGCTTTCCTTAAAAAATTACAAAAAAATAGAAACATTGAGAAAAAAACCAAGTTTATACATCAAAATTTTTTTTCATAATAACATGCTCAAACAATTAGTAATAAAAATACAAATTTACCATTATTTCAAAAAAACTTTTTTTTCTTACGGCGGGGTATGAAAAAAAAAAAAAAAAATTTCCCAACTTTGAGGTGGTAATATAAAAAACAAATTTTGTTGCAGAAAAATTTCCCAAAAAATACAAAAATGTTCCAAATTTAATTTGATTAAAAACATTCACATGAAAAAAAAAAATACAAAACCTAACACTGAGAACTTTTAAAAATGAAAAAATGTTCCGTGGAAAATTTTAGACTATTTTGTAAATTTGAAATATTCAAATTTTTTTTTTCTCAATAAATCATTTATAACTGTTATTTTTTGTTTTCAAATAGAAGCCTAAAAGTATTTATGTAAAAACAAAAAAAATTAACCATGGAAGAAATATAAAAACCTTTATAATGTTTTTTATATAAGTCTTCCAATGTCACCTACTGGTTACTTACATCACTGTCACTTGCCCGTAAGATCACTAAACACCCCTAATCGCCTGAACGGTTAGTTCAGTCAAAAAAAAAAAAAACTAACACTACATACGGAATAACAACAATAAAAACATAAACAAACATGTACAGCATATAAAAACACAAACAAAAAAAACTACTGACAACTACAGCTGGACACTACGCAGGTAGCAAAACCCAATCAGTGTTGTTATAGCCCCACTCTTCAAAGACTTCCAAATACGATTCCAGTTATACTGGGAAAAGGGAATTATTCCTCTTTAATACTATATAACATCAAAATTTTTGCGTACCGGTTTTTAGTTTTAATTTACGAAAAAAATAGTTCACAGGCGACTCATCAGTAAAGAAGGGGCTAACGAGTCGCACCATGCGACTTTATCATATGGAGGGTTGAACATTTAAAAAAAAAAACATAGTACAAAAAATAAAATCTTACAATTAAAAATGTCATCAACAATATATTTTTCGTGTATTATCTGGGGAAAAAAAACTAGAAAAGAAAGATACTTTAACATAACTGATCATTTTCATAACAAAATACACACTTTAAAAAAAAGATCAGAAGTAATTAAACAGATCAGCATAACAAAATAATTTTAAGCCCAAAAAACCCCTTTCAAAATTATAATAAACATAAACTGAGACTTTCAATTTTTTTCGGGCTTTATCGTATACTACATATATGATTTTTTCAGCGGCTGAGATTGTGTCAAGGCCTCTAGTTGTAGCCAACACGTGGGTGGAATGTCTGATGCTCCGCAATGCCTTCCTGTTTTAAATATGAACTCTGAAGCTCTGCTCGGTTTTCCCACGGCCCCCGCTTAAGTCGTCCCCTACCTACTGTAGTACATTTTACAATCCCTTACATATTGACTAAAAAAACAATTTCTTTTATTTTAAAGACACAATCATGAAAACTATAAAGTCATTACTATAAAACCTGTTATTTTTAATCTAACAATACCGTACATTAACATGTGTGCAATTGAAAAAGGAAAATACAAAAATAATTTCTTTGCCTGTCTCTGGGAACACTACTTTCCCCAATTACAAATTTTTCATTATTACATATTCAATACATGAACCATCTAACACTTAAATATTTTAAAATATCACAACAAAAATTTTTTCAAATAAAATAAGGATAACCCCAAAAATAAATGCATCTTACAAGGCCCGGGTTTTTACATTTTAAATATTAAAAACCCCTTATAAACAAAACAATAAAAAATGGAAATAAATGATCCAGATATTTAAACAATATTTTTTCATTATAATATGTGTTTTAAAAAACCTTTTACTAAATAGTTACTAAACAGTTCAGAATAAATTACTGATTCAATCTTCCCAAAACATACTTTATATCATCTAGACAAATAAATTTAAATTCAACAATGAAACGAAAAATTTCAATTATACCCTTTTTAAAAAAATGTAAACTAATAACATATTCAAACGATACATATTTATTAAAACAATATCATAAATTTTTTAAATCTTTAATTACCTAATTTTTCATATAGCCATCACTACCTATCACTAGGGTTCTATCTTAACCCTTTTTCCCGTTGACTTTAAAGTTCAGCAGGGCCGCACGGCACTTTTGGAACGCTGATCCCACGCGATGTCAATGACCGCCGGGCCCCTGAAAAGCTTAATAACATGTGCATACTGTCCTTTTATTCTCTCTGTCCCAACCCGGCAACTTAAATACTGTAAACATACATTAGTTCATCTGCTACATCACGTGGAGGGCAAACATATATCAAAAGAACAATGGATTAAAAGCATGGGTTACGGTTTAATAGATGTCATATACATATTAAAGCTTAGAATATACTGTGCACCTAAATAAGTTTGAAATGTACTAAAATATATAAGTTTGGAATGCCATTCCCCTATACTAAATGTACACAGATACTGCAGGTTAGTTATACCTTAACATTACAAGTAATACTAGGTGAGTTATTATAACTAACATAAGTCCTATAACGAACAGCAATTACTATTTCTTATCCTATCATTCTAAATACTTCGGGCAATTGCCACATACAACTATTTTAAACAATGAATATAACAGAAATAACCAAAAATAACATATTCAGTTTAAAAAGTACACTCGAAATTAGTGTATAAGAAAATTTATTTTAACATGTAAAAGTTTCACATATTTAATTCGTGTGAATCACCACCTACCTCATTCAAACTAGATTGTTACCTTCACTGCGTTGTTCACATCACCACGCTCACTCCACTCGAGGGTTATATGAAGCTCTCTTCCATCAACCTTGGCCACGCTAGCCCCTTTGGTAGGCCGTCGTCGACTTCACATCTCTTTGTCGTCATTGAGATCTCTTCGGACGCAGTGTTGGGGTGGCACCACTTGTACAACTTCATCAGGCATTTCCCAACAAAAATAGCACATATCATAAGTATTACATAAAACAACATATCTACAGTAAACTGTTCATTTTGATTACCGACTATTCCATATTCTGCTCTTACAAAATGGCCCAATAAAAATCCAATTAAATGGGGGTTCCTAACCACAATAATGCTCACTAATACCACGTATATAGCGTGTACTACCGCCGATACCACTTGTAGACGTCTTTACTCCCCACCTGTGCCATCCCTTCTGGGGCATTTGGAACTTTATGACCATGGAAATGGAATTACATGAAATGACATGTAATGACATGAAATGACATGACAGGTCATGACATGAAAATGACTATGACATGGCACTGACATGACAATAACACTATTCACTATCTATATCGATTACACAACTTTTGAAGGAATTGCCTTCGAACTCCTTAAAACCCGACTTGAAGATAGGTATTCGCTTCTTCTTCTCAACTATGATGCTCTTCTTAACAGATTAACAATAATCTTTATCTGACACTTAATTAACACGCCAAACCTCCGTCAACACATATATAAATTCAGTTAAACGATACTTCACAAACAAATAAAATAATACATATCGTGGGATCTCTTGTACCTACAATTACCAACTATTAATCTTACGTTAAACTTAAAATATTACTGACTAATGCTGTTATCCTTCCTTACCCCTAGAGTTCGACTGACATGGCCACTTTTGTTCTCTTACTTGGAACTAAAATAAAATATTACAATTTAATTAATTGACAATTAAATCACATTTTAAACTTGCTCAGAACACTGGCAAAACTACTACTTACAAAAATGGCTCATGCGCCCCTCCATAAACCAGAGTAAGGTCAGTAAACAGCTTTAATTATCTTACCGGAATCTGAGACCATCTTAGGTTCAGAAACTCACCTCAGGAATACCCGGCTGGCCTCCACCAATTTGTTACACCCTGCCAGGTTAGGGCGTAGCGGGGGGGGGGTTGTTCATACCAAGAGCACACTCGCTTACCTGGTATTCCTGGTCCTTACACCATCCGTCCGTTGGCTGCAAGGGGGCAGGTATTCAGCGGGTAGAGACTCAATGAGTGACGCAGAGACCAAACTCAGAATACTTTAATATAACTAAGGTAACACAGAAGCGACCGCACCTCACTCGCCGAAAATTACGTACAACGACTCTCTGATAACCACCCCCACAGCCCTACATTGAACTATCACCCGGACCGAAGGTCACGGCTCCTCGCGGTGTCACCTCCGCTAGCTGGACGTTCACACACCTCGGCCGAACTCCTCCTGCCCCCGGCGTTGTCCCCCGAGGAAGCTGACCACACCTTCCCCCTCTCTTTGTAGTCAGACGCGGGAATATGGGCCCCGCGTCACAATATCCAACACTATATATAATATAATTAAGAATGCACTTCAACTACAGTACAGTCGTATATACGTGCTGTAAATGTCTGTTCCGTTCTACACTTGCAGGTGTTTTGACAACAGGGCTGTAAATCTCCAATGTTCCCTCTCTCAGATATTCAACACTCTATATAATATAATTAAGAATACACTTCAACTACAGTACAGTAGTATAGACGTGTTTGTAAATATCAGCTCCGTTCTACACTTGCCTGTGTTTGACAACAGGGTTGTAAATCTCTACTGTTTCCTCTCAACATATGCCCATGAAAAACTGGAGAAACACGTTTAGCTCACTATTAATTGAATGTGACCGCTTGTTTCTTTCTTGTGCATGATCGTTGGTGCATGGCGTCCGCTTGGTGGTTGCTATCGGCGTGGACACTACTAGAGAAGTCTGGGTGTCCATGTTGGGTGGTAATCATTGTGCGAATGTTGTGTGGGGGAGATTTAAATGAGTATCAGGCTTGTCAATTAGCTGAAAATCAGACCAGCACTACGTGGTTCGGATTCCACGTAAAGCTGTAGGTCCCTTAGTTGCCCTGGCTGTTGGGCTATTAATGAATTGCCCTTTCTGAGGAACAGTTGAACTCAGTTAGTAACCAGACTACACTCATCCACACTCATCCTACACTCATAAAAAACCATTCATATTCGCTTTAAAATACGCACAACGTTGTGTCGGCGTCTTGTTGTAAGAATGTAAGAATCGTATTACAATATGTGACGGCTGAACGTGATTCAGGTTCAGATTGTTTGGGGGTT
>JAQJVL010004703.1:0-42073 GCA_035578905.1 Stictocephala bisonia
ATAACAAAGTGTATATATAGTATAAGCTAATGGGGGTCATATAGATATGACGTCTAATCCACTAAAGAGCAATCAGCTGACTGCCATTATTTACAGTTACCCTCCCACCTACCGAGCTGCAGCCAGTGGGATTTATGAGTGGTGACTGGCAGTAGAGCGACGGTAGCACCCAACCCGAGGCCCACTTAGTACAAACAGTCCAACGGGGGTCATAGAAGTATGACGTAATATCCACTAAAGAGCAATCAGCTGACTGCCAGTATTTACAGTTGCTCTCCCGACTAACGATCTGCAGCCAGCGGGATTTATGAGTGGTGACTGGCAGTAGAACGACGGTAGCACCCAACCCGAGGCCCACTTAGTACAAACAGTCCAACGGGGGTCATGGAGGTATGACGTAATATCCATTAAAGAGCAATTAGCTGACTGCCAGTATTTACAGTTGCCCTTCCACCTACTGAGCTGCAGCCCGCGGGATTTATGAGTGGTGACTGGCAGTAGAACGACGGTAGCACCCAACCCGAGGCCCACTTAGTACAAACAGTCCAACGGGGGTCATGGAGGTATGACGTAATATCCACTAAAGAGCAATCAGCTGACAGCCAGTATTTACAGCTGCCCTCCCACCTAACGAGCTGCAGCCAGTGGGATTTATGAGTGGTGACTGGCATTACAACGACAGTAGCACCAATGATAAAGCTGAATATTTGCAATGAAAAATTAGATTGTAAAAAATGCCAGATTTAAAATCATATGCTTTGAAAAATGTCATTTGACATAACACAAAACTCTTACTTGAATATTGTTTTAAAAAGATAACAAAATTCTTATTTCCAAGTTAGGAGTATGCAAGGTGTCCTTATTCTGTAGAAATATAAATAAAGGCAGTGTACTGTTTCCAAAATACGAGAGGACCCGAATCAGAACTTAAGTCTTTCAATCCCTCTGTACCTGTCAGGATTACAGGACACTACTGTATATGCCTGCTTCACACTCCACTTACCTATGGGATAAAACTTTATCCATAGCATTATTTATACGTTGTTGTGCTTAAACTCGATTATTCTTGTTAAGTGTATTTTATAATTTATATAACAATGTAGTTTATTGGAACTACGTTTATACTTTACCTATATTTAATTTTCCAAAATGTAAACCTAACTATTCAATATATAATTTTACTAGTAAAATGTTTTAAGTTATTTATTGATATAAACCCTTTAAACCTACATGTAAATATATCCATATTCAAGTGTTTTGGTATTTAACACAATATTGAAATTTCATGCATTTTTCATGACATTTCCCTTTTCACATGCGTATTTCAGTATGTGAAGCAAATATAGTTTAAAATGTTGATATAAACTCCCCTATCACCATTACAATGTATAAATTATAAAGTCCTTTTAAAGACTTTTGAAAAATAAAATATTTCGGTTATTATATCTCTTTTCAAAAGTTGTTTTGATTTGAATGTGGCGGGGTTGAACTTTTCAGAGTGGATGCTAACATCGGTGACAAACAGTTAATTCAAGAGTCATTTGCATTGTAATAAGACCTGTAGTTACTGTTCTTGAATAGTGATTGCTATCTCACTATGTTAACTGTTAACTGCTGCAGCATGGGAAATTATTGTGATAGGGTCAAGTCTACTTGTGATGTGGAAATATTATCAGTTTTTTTAATTAGACTCCTGTCACTAATTGCAAGTCTATAAGATACGTCTTTCCTATGAAGTTGTTTTTTACGAAATTCAGCACATATTGTTTATCTACACAAATATTATAAGACGTTAAACATATTATTTATGTCAGATTATAATAACACTAACTGGATATCATAATAACACAACTTCTTCAAATACAAAATAGGACCACCAATTACATATTGCCTCAGCCCCTGACAAAACTATTAAATGATATTTATTTTGAACAAAAACGTTACGTAACATAGCAACTTATTTTAGTGCAACTTAAATCATTGAGTAGCTTTCAGAAGATTCAGATAAAATTAATGCTTTAAAAAAAGAGTTATATCAACCATTTTATCTTTCTTTTACTTAAAGAAACCCTTTAAAAACTAAGTTAATTTAACATTTATGTATAACTTACAAATGAAACAGCTAAGCCTTTATATGGAGAAATGTTATACTCTCTTCGAACACAATGGACTACATGACTGGAATAAAGATTTCTCAGAAAGGGTTATTTTGGAAGGATATTTACTTTCCAACTGAGTAGTCTTTAAATTGTCCCAAAATTGTCCCAGTTCACATGCAATTTAATGTGAATAGGTCTAATACTACTTTGAGTTCTTATGTTTATTTTCAATACAGTAAATAAATATACAGTTAAGCTGTTTAATCATTGTATATGAATGATAGCGGTAAAATGAACGACCAACTATTATACCCATTTTAAATAAAATTAAAGAATAAAAGTGTATTAAAATTGAAATGAAAGCCACTGAAATTATTTACCAACCATATTTTAGTTTTTTTCAATTGAATGATTTTAAAAGCGCAAACCTTTGATGAAGAGAATATTTAATGCATTAATTAAGCAATTTAAATTATGTGCTCATTTGTTTAAAGATGGTTTTATTTAAAACACTATTAATATAATACGTTTATTGTTTCCAAATAAATTAATGTTTTTTAATTTTATTTATTTAATTATAATTAACAACAATTATTTGGAGAAGCTATTATCATTGTCTAAGTTTTCAACCCAATTTTGCTTTTTAGACTTGACTTAAAATGCATACCTTAGTTAAAAGCAAAATAAGAAAATTACATTTTTAATTACATAATCGATCCTTTATTCTTCATTAGACCTTGTTTATTTTCAAAAGATATTTTAATTTAGGAACTGCAAAAATTTAACATGAACTATCTTGAAATATTTACTGATCTATTAAATGAAATATTTCACTAAGAACAAAAATTGAAAGCGTAGATGCTCAAATTACAAGAAGTTTACTAACCTTCTGTAAACTCCTACCAAGAGGTTATCGTGAGAGTTGATTTAACATCATTCTGTTTATTAATTGTTCTTATAAATTAAAGTCATTAACAATTACTTTATTTTATTAAAAAGTCTTTATCACTTATTAACAATGTTCCTGTCTTTCAATTTTATATACGTAAAATCATTAATAGTAATATAATAATGTAATGTATTATCAATCTAGTTCGTCACAATCATTATTTCATACCGAATAGCTTATGAGGTGGCCTTAAGTAAGAAAGCTAGTACAAGGTACGTTGATAACAAAGTTACAAGCTTAATTTATGGAAACTTCAGACCAAGATGAAAGACGATATCATCGGAGTCGAATAGATTTTTGGTCGGCTGCCAGGGGTGGCCTGCCTCAGCATTTGTTACTAAGTGTTTTGTTAAATATATTATTTAGTTTAACCCATCAGTGGAGACGTCAATTTTTATGACATCCGTGTTGACTATGGTCTGTGAGATCATATACGAGACATAATTATTTTTATATTTTCTTAAAATTACAAAGGAAAAATACCAAAACAGTTTAGGTAGTTTAAGAATATGGTTATCAGTTAGTTAGTTTATTATAAAAATTGTTCATCAACTTAATATAATATGAAAAAAACAACATAAAAATCCTTTAAAATATTATATATATATATAAGCATTAAAAAACAAAACAATTTGTATAATCGTAAGCTTAAAAGCTAATAGTGATTTTTAATAAAAATACATTGTTAAATAACTACTTAAAATATAATTCAAGTTAAATCTATTTGTTACAACATACAATTATATTGCTTCAAAAAATACTACAGAGAACAAACAATTTCAGATATTTATTTAGTTATCTACTTAAAAAAAATTTTAAATGCTAAAACAACATGATAATGTAACTATCTTGTTTTTTAACAGCTTATTATCAAATAAAATTATTACTAATAATGAAAAACTGAAAATATTAATGTAAAATAAAATATCATTGAAAAAAATACGAGAAACGATTTAAAAAATATGCTATGAAAAATAAACCAATTTTCACCATTTAGTCATTTCATGATAGCACTTTCAGTGTCAGATGTTTTATTACAGTTTTTACCTATATATTCTAGGCACAGATAACTACAGCACTTCTGGCAAGATTACTTAGTTTTCCGGTTCTTATTGTAACCACATTCTTTGCATCGCCCTATTGTCCCCTCATGTACTACAGGTCGGTTTTGTTGATTCGGTTCATATTTCATATCTGCATTATTCTCTCTCTTGTTAGACTTGGTAGGCTCATAATTCCTGCTCTTAAACTAAATGTGGTTATTAAAGTAAATTATAAAAACAAACTAAAGGAACTAAATTGACACGTTTCTTTGTAGTTATTATCAAGTTATAATATTTAGTTAAATATATTACAAGTTTAGTAGTTTCAGGTAGTTATGCCTAATAAACAAAAATAAAATATGTTTTAACTAAATTGAAGAAAGCATTCAAGAGTTGAGTGGTGATGCTGGTGTAGTATAACATACACGGAACTGGTGACGCTAGTTTAAGGACCGTAAATTAATATAATCTCAGAACGATAAATGTGACTACTATGTCCTTATAGTTGACAACTCAGAACTGTCTAAATGGCAGCTACTGAGAAGTACAGTCCACCACCTCTTCCAGTGTTGTAGGAATTTTAATATACAGGGCGTCACCACTGCAGGATGTATTATGTTTAGCTGTATTTGTCTAGTAACTTAGTATGAAACCAAATTAGTCATATTTTGCCTAAGATCATATTGAAAATATAGCACTTTTATTTTTAAAATATTGATAAAAATTTAAATTCATACTAAAATGACCTTATAAGCTGATTAATAGTTAAATAGTTATATAATCAAACAAATAATATAGGCTAAATGAGTATTAAAGAATATACAGTTTGAGGTTTTAATTGGTATACTATTAAATTGTATATAATAAATTACATTAGGGGTTTGTTTTGTTGACTTTACATAAATACCTTTCGTAACTACGGGGATTAGTTTGGGTAAATACGGGGGTCTTAGTACAAAGTATGTTCGTAATAAGTTGTGCTCTACTAAGTAGATATAAACTTATATCACAAGTCCGAGTACTCGATAAACACTTCTCTGATCTGGTCTTAGATGGTTAGGGAACGATTTTTATTATGAAAAATGAAGTACATTAGCTTCAAGCTTTTGTGAGAATGCTTGTCTTACATCATGAAATAATACATATTTTCACAAATAGTACTAAACATTTTAGATAAAGTTTACTTTCATATGTATATTGAAATGCTATCTATTCCATAAAATCAAGGGTTAGTTTTATTGAATTAACTAAATGATGGTTGAATCTTGCACTGCTGATTGTTAGTATACATAGTAAGAAAATAACCCTCTTATTCATCACGTTTTTATAAATGATAAAATAAAAACTTGTTCTCAGTAACCAATATCAAAATAAAATTTGGTTTGTTTAAAAGAGATAGTACTCGTTCAAATTTATGCTTTTTTAGATATGTCAAGTACAATAACAAAAAGCAATTTTGTTTAGTAAAACATTTTTATTTTTAAATCTTTTTCAAAAATAAAAAATAGTTTTAAGCAATATTTCACAATATCCCCTGATTACATTTTAAATAAAGACATATCCTTCTTACAAATAAAAAAGATACCATATTGATAATTTTTATAGTTTCTTAGAAAAAGGTACATAAACACAACATAATTAACTTGTTTAGGATAGGGTCATTCGACTTTGCTTAAAGATGCTTAAAGTGCAAAAATGTATGTTTGCTATTTTACATACATACAAAATAATTTTTTTAATGTGGCTAAACAATCCTATAGATAATTTTTTTTGCAATAAAATCTGTCCACACTTATTTTAGCTCTACAAATATGATGGGCAAACAATATTAACAATATTGAATTGTAGTTTATTAAAAATAATGTTCTTTATTTTCATGAAACTTACATTAAGCACGGTAAAGTAAGGCCATTGACATGTTTTATAACTGCGTGGTCCCATATTGATAATTTCTGACAAAATAGTTACAGAAACGTGATGAAAAAACAGTTTAATAGATTAACTTATATATCTAATCTCTTAAACAAGAATAATTTAACTGTCAATTATCTTACTAAACAATCGCCGAAATAAGAAAGAAAATAATTGTATCATGGTATGAGCTGTTTTAAACCAAACATTAAGTTTTAGGTATACAGTGTAAAAATGTACATTGATGTATTGCTTATTTTTGGGACAAACAAGTTAAGAACCTTTTTGTTTATCTGTTCTCGTTTTGTATAAACTAAAGTGTAGTTTAAAATCCTTGCAGCCATTCTTTACAAGTAACATAACATGATATTATAAGAGTTTGTCATTTCATATTAGTTGTTTGAGAATGTTATTACTGACCCTTCTAGAGTTTATGTTGGTCAGATTGAGTTATTAGAATGTTAAATAAACTTTTTTAACATTCTAATAAAGAGCAGAGATCGGTTTGAATATACATTTGTAGATATGTGGACGTCGAAAGATAATTTAAATAATTTATCGTATGCATATCTGGTATGTTTTTCTAAACAAAAATTCGTTGTAGCAATTTATTATTAGGCTAAAAAATGTATAATTAATTTGTAAAAAATGAATTAAACCACACAGTTTTAGTCGTATCATATTTATGAAGTGATAAAATATTCGTATAGTTGTCAAGGTTTTACTGCATCAAAATTGTTCCTATAATATAAATGAAACACAAATGGTGTGCCTTTATTTGTACCGTTGAGGAAAGAAATGCTAGTGCAAGCTACTTTGATAACAAAGTTACGAGCTCAATTTATGCAAACTTCCGGCCAAGCTGAGTGCCGAGATCGTTGCTGTCGAATACATTGTAGACCCAGAGCCAAGGTTGCACTGCCTCAGCATTTTCTTCTAAGTAAGGTTCCACTTTCTTCATAAAATAATAAAACAATCGATAAGTTGTGTTGTTAGTTTCAAAGGTTATATTAACTAAACTAGTATGTTATTATTGAGTACAATTATATCCAGATCATTACCTTGCCGAAAAGTAACGAATTACTTTCATTTGGATTTCAATAATATCAAATAATTAAATTATAATTAGTTGATATTATTGAAAATATAGGTTAGTTTTGATATCTTTAAAATGATCTTGATTCACGTAAAATGGACTGGTAATAAACGAATTTGTAAATTAAATACTTTTGTACTTTAGTATTTTTAAATACTAAATTTAAATATGCTTTACCTTTTTATGGGTGTGACATCATTATTAAAGGGTATCGTGTTTTGTTTGCTTACACTCATGCTTTGCTTGAATACCAGTTATTTTTTCAAAGGTTCGATATATTTCATCAAGTATTGTAACAAAGTATTTAGCTTCTTTTATACTGTGTAAGTATAAAATTTAATATCATTTTAATTGCCATAGAACACATTTAATATTAATTCTGAAATAAATGAATCACTGTAAAAAATAAAGTGCAACACAAGCACTATTTAGTTCATTTACTGTGCTTCATGAATGCCATTTGTTTTAGAATATTAAAGCATCTTATTTAATACAGGCGAAATAAAACCATTTATAATCTAATTCTTTATTAACTAGTTCTATATATTTGTTCAATATCACATTAGGTAGGTAGTCTACTGGAGTCAGACTCCTTCTCGTCATTTTGTTAAGTGGAAGGTTAATTTATGTCAAATACAAGTAAGTGTTTTCAAAATCGTTTAAAAGAAGGATTTTATAGGAAACGTGAGGGCTAAGAAGCTAAGACGTCGGACTGCTCGTTGAAGGATAGAACCCAACTTACCTGACTCAATACCACTGTACGTGTTTGGGTGAGTGGGTGGGTCAATACACTGTACGATTAGGAGTGGGTGGGTAGGTAAGTACACAATACATGTTTTCTAAATACCACTGCATTTTAAGGCAAGATAATGAAGACCTAATAGTATTAACTATGGAGATTGATGCTCAAACAAATAGAAATAAAAATTGAGTGATCCTTTCGATATCAGTAAGAAGGAATAAATCATCTAATACAAGAAGCCTTTTCTGGAGGGTTCCTTGGGTGGGTGACCGTCGAAAGATCTCGTCCTTGCACGCCCGCCTGTCTGGTCACTGGTGTTAGTTCGGAAGTCGCCCTTAAGCCGTTAGTAATCAGGTTAAGTGTTAGAGAGGGCTTCTTAGCCCTATCTCTTGCCTGAAGAAATAATACCGGCTTTAAATTTACACTTCTATCGTCTTGTTAATGACGCTTGGCCGTTGGTAATTGACTGTCAAATTTTAAACAACTAAATGTTTGTAACTAACCAGGTACTACTTACCACTTAATGAAGTGGGTAGCCTAAGTTTACTGTCAGGTACTACTTACCACTTAATGAAGTGGGTAGCCTAAGTTTACTGTCAGGTACTACTTACCACTTAATGAAGTGGGTAGCCTAAGTTTACTGTCAGGTACTACTTACCACTTAATGAAGTGGGTAGCCTAAGTTTACTGTCAGGTACTACTTACCACTTAATGAAGTGAGTAGCCTAAGTTTACAGTCAGGTACTACTTACCACTTAATGAAGTGAGTAGCCTAAGTTTACAGTCAGGTACTACTTACCACTTAATGAAGTGAGTAGCCTAAGTTTACTGTCAGGTACTACTTACCACTTAATGAAGTGAGTAGCCTAAGTTTACTGTCAGGTACTACTTACCACTTAATGAAGTGAGTAGCCTAAGTTTACTGGCAGGTACTACTTACCACTTAATGAAGTGGGTAGCCTAAGTTTACCGTCAGGTACTACTTACCACTTAATGAAGTGAGTAGCCTAAGTTTACTGTCAGGTACTACTTACCACTTAATGAAGTGAGTAGCCTAAGTTTACTGTCAGGTACTACTTACCACTTAATGAAGTGAGTAGCCTAAGTTTACAGTCAGGTACTACTTACCACTTAATGAAGTGGGTAGCCTAAGTTTACTGTCAGGTACTGCACCACGTTAAATATGATAATCATTAATTTAATAATGTTTAAGAACAGGCATTGGGCTATATGAACTGAATAGTTAACTCTAAGAAGTCAAATTTATTTAAATTAGTTTAAAAGCATCTAAGGCTATTGGTATTTGTTTTATTATACCTAAATCTCTCTCAGTTTCGCCTTACCCTGACCTCGTTATTTATTGTAATTATCTATTTAACATTATAACTTATATATAAAGCTATATACATAACTAAAATAAAGTATGTCTTATTTTACTATAGGAAGTTTTATAGCCAAGATGCGCTCCGTAAGATTTAACTTGGAGACCAACGGATAAAGGTGACTTCCGAACCATCACCAGTAACCAGGCAGACAGACTGAGTACAAGTATGGGATCGCTCAGTCGGTCACCCACCCAAGGAACAGCCCGATGTTGCTTGACGCCGTTATCTTGCCATAACCTCGAAACCCTCCAGTCAAGGAAACAGACATTATGTGATATACTCCCTCTTATTTATATCGAAAGTATCACTCAATATTTATTTCAATTCTGATTTCCTTTTTATTAATCTCTATAATTTATACTATTAATGCTCTTTTATCTTGTTTGTGCTAAATTATATCCATATTAAGCTGTTTTGCATGTTAGATTGTGTTATGTAATTTATTACATTGTAAATATTTTGTTTTATTTGTTATGAAAAAGAAGGTAAGTTCCCATTGTACTTATTAACTATCATAAAATAAGTATAGGTTGGCATGACTGAACTATTTCTCAAATATTTTGAAAGGTACGTTTTTCGACTGTAACGTGGCTGAAAACATAAACATAAACTAGTTAGCTAAATGCTTCAGAGTTGATTTCATTAACCTGATTTAGAGTTCTCCACAGCAGCATTTGTAAGGGCTTAATTGTCTGTAAGGACTGCATCCGACTTCCAATGAGCTTTCCAGTCTCTGACATTCTGTTAGCTGAGTTGCCACTTACTTCCTTACATGTTTTCTATAAATAAATATGGTGTTTATTTCTACAACTATACTTGGTATGTACTCATCTTTTACTGTACTGAAATATTATCTTAAATATAGTTTATAGTTCATAGTAAAAAGATTGTAAAACGTTTACGAGTAATCTTCCGTTTCATAATAACTTATGAATATAAAGAACTTTTTTATAGAGGCTTTTGGAATACTGTTGGAATAAACGGATTTTAATTTTTTTTAAGGTACTTTTTATAACACTCATTCAAACATCTGCGTTCTCAAGATCGTTTTGACCTTTGACAAGAAAAACTATAAAATATCTTTATGATAAATTAACTATTTACATGCTAAAGCATTTATAAATATTTAAAGTTTAGCTATGCAAATATTTATAAAATAACTTTTATTTATTGCAATCGCTATAATCATCGCTAACGCCTTACTGATAATAGATATTTTATTGCTTGATTAAAAAGGAATCATGAATGGACCATATTTCTTGTATGTGAGGTTTTATATCTGAAATTAACAAATATTAAAGTTTTAATTGCCTACTGAGACCCATCCCCCCACCAAAGCTGGTAAGCGTGCCAACCGGGGGATGGCTCAAAACAAGTCGAGCGATGGGATCACGGGTGGCAGTTGGAGGGTCAAAATAACACTCGGCAGCTGAGCAAAACTAGTTTATTACCAAAAAATCAAAATAATTAATTAATCAAAACGGCAGAAGGCCACAATAAAAAGAGGCAGAAGGCCGCAACAATAATTTGCAGTTAAATAAATAACAAAACACACAAAATTTAACAATATAACGACAAAAGCTACCAAAACACTTAACGCTACAAAAACAACAAACTCTACGAATACCAAAGTTAACAATTACATGGCCTATGGCCTATCTGCGGTTGGGCCTGAGACACCCAAAACGTAAGACAAATTATTAACAATTTAAAAATGACCATTAAGAAACAAATTTAGATAACCCCAAAATAAAAGTGAAAATTTAGAAAACTTCTGGAAACAAAAATTTTGGTATCATCAATTAAGCCGGCAATTTGGCCCACATCCCTTGATTCCACCGAGGCCCGGGAGTAAGCCGGAATCCCGGGGCAGCTCCGAATTAAGTTAACTAAAAGCACAATAATCCCCTTTTGGTGAGTTTAAAAATTAAACAATTTAAAAGAAAATATAACACGGTACCGTTCGAGTAAAAATTCACTTCAAAATCCCCCCCCTAATACACTTAACAAAAAATAAATAACAATAACTAGGCCTAAGCATATCAATAAATAATAACAGGATTGAATAATGGGGACCTAACAAATATAAAAATCTAAACAAATGTAACAAGAAATAAACTAATTAAACTAAATAACAATAAATCTTAACATTAAAAGTTCTTGGTATATTTAAACAGTTTTTATTCCTTTAATAATAAAAAAAACATATAAGTCCCCCATGGCTGTTTCATAAATCCACTGTAAAGTTTAAGTTTTAGGCCTAGGCCACATAAAAAGTTCTACAAACTTTTTTTTCTTTTTAATTGCACTTGTTTTTTTTTTCTTGTTCTTTTTTTTCTTTTAAACGATGCACCATCAAAAACCCCCAGCTCAGCCGCCGGGAAACTAAAATGGAAAGCACTGACCTGAGGACAGAAGACTCATACCCAAAGATGTAGGTGGGGCAGCAGGGTCACCAATGGCCTCTATACATGGTCCTCAGGCCAGGCTGGCAGTGTGGAAGGTAGAACTTTGCCCCGACGACCGGCTGAGGGAAAATGTCCCACTCGAGGACCCTGGAGTTTTAGGTGATTTAGCCTCGCATAGACTAACGGCTGCTGCAAACCAACCCGAACTACTAGAACAATCTAGACGGCCAACCTGACAACCCGAGCTGGAACACGGAACGAAACGGATCTAAGCCAACGGCCACCAACTACGCGAAACGCAAGGCAAAAGCGAATCTCAGGCAGCCTGGCAGACAACGACGAAAAAAACGAAACTGTACCGGTCCAAGACCCGGTACAACCTCCCTCTGCAAACCTCAACACACCCAGGCAGGGGAGCAAACTCGGTACCTCAGGGAACCAAGAGAAGACGAAGACCTCCGAAGAGTGGTGTTCCAAGGACGTCCAAGAGAAACTAAGAGGGGAAACCCCTCGAACAGGGAGCAAACTACCCTGACTGTCGGGCCCGACAAGAAAAGAGAGAAAAAGACTCTCTCAGAACAGCCACCTAGGGGCGCAGAGGTGATCAATCTCTTTGCCCCGGGGGAAACCCCCGGAACCCCAAATTCCGGGGACCAAATTTTTCCCCCGGGGGGGAAAGCCTTAAGGGGGGGACAAAAGGGGGGAAATTTTAAAAACCCCTCCTGAAGGGGGGATAAACCCGGGCAGGCGTAAAACCGGGGGGGGCAAAAAAAACCTTGGGGGGGGGGGCGGGGGGGACCAATCCCCCACCGTCAAAAAGAACAATTTTAAAAAAGGTTAGGGGTTTGGGGAACGGGGGACCCTAAAAAAAAAATTAAAATGTAAAGGGTTTTGGTTAAAAAATTATAATTTAAAATTCTTTAGAAAATTAAAGGTTTGGGAACCCCGAAAGTGGATAAAAGGTCAGGGGAAACCGGGGCTTTAGGGGTGGGAAAAATTTCCTTACCCTCCAAAAGGGGGAAAAAAGGGTTGGGGGGAGGGTAGTTTTTGTAAAAATCTGGGAAGGGAGTGGCATTGTGACTCTCTTTGTTGGAAAAATTTAAAAAAACAAGCTGGACCCAAGAGAGACCTAACCCCGGTTTTTCTGCTTTCACAGGGAAAAAGTAAAAAGGGGAGACCGAAGATTGCGGTTAAAACCGCTTGCATGAAAAGGTGGGGGTTAATACGGAGAGGAGTCACAGGGCCGGTCCCAAATTGAAAAAAAAACAGAACCTAAAAACTCATGGGATAAACGGGGTTTCCCCTTTTGTCGGAACAAGAGGGGAAAAGGCACACCAAAGTGCTGGAAGAGGGGGGGAAAGGGAAAGACACGGATGGTGATTTAAAGCCGGGGCACCCCGAAGGGGGAAAAGCCAAACAAACCCTTCGGAAAGAATCCACACAAAAAAGTGGGTAGGAGTACCTAAACTTGTTTAAGGGGAAAAAGGCCCCAAACTTAGTCGATAAAACCCCTTCAAAAAAGGGACGCTCGGCCACCTCAGAAGATAACAACCCTAACCTTGCATTCTGCCCTAGGTTTTGCTGAGCGAGAAGGGGAAAACCCCCTTTTCCCACAACCCCCCGGGTTCCAGGGGCCCTTCCAGATAAATGTACCTACAATCTTAGCGTTGGCCCTTTTGAACCCCCAAATGCCGCCCACAAGAGAAGAGTGATAATATTGAAAGCCCAAATCGGTAAGATGACTGGGCACCTACACGGGGTTCACCCCTTTTGTCGAGGAGGGCAACAGAGAAACCCCTTTGGACAGAAAATAGGGAGGGGGGGCCCCCCCCATTTAAAGGGCTCACCTAAGGGGGACTGACAGCTGGGGGAATTTTTGCTGATGGGACAGAAAGGTCGTCAAAAGCCGGGGAAGCCCAGAAAAAACACCCCCCCACTGAGCAACACCTCATCGGGGGAACCCACGGGGGTTCGTGGAAACTTGGGGGAAAAGAGCTTTCCCCGATTACATTCGGGGTTCCCCCTAAGATGTTGGACTGGGAAACTTAAAAAAAGAAATTTTTGACCACCCGCGCCCAAATTTTCCCGAGCTGTCGGGGATGGGCAAGAACCCCAAGACATTTGCCTTTTGTCCGCCCTCCAGCAAGAACTCAACGTGTTCCAAAAAAAGGGCCAAAAACTTGTCCGAAACCAAAAGGGAACAAAAAGCCAGACATCAAAATCATAGATGGAAAAAAGCTTTCCTTTCCGGGTGAGAAACGCCCCCTCAAAAGCAAAAGCGATGGGGGGGCCTGACCCCTCAAACTCCTGAGAAAGAACAGCAGAAAATGGCGGAGGGGGAAAGGCATCATCTAAGGGAATAAATTCTCTGTAAAAACAGGCATCGCAGGACAGGAGGTTGTGTTTGCCCCCTTGAGACCCTAAAAAGGCAGTCTGCTGAGCTTCCCCCCCAACAAAAAAAGGGACCCCCCTTTTTTTCCAGCTCGTTAACGGGGCGGGCAAGCTGGCCACTTTTTAGGGATGAAGGAGGGTTTAAAAATTAACCATCACCAAAAAGGGGGCCAATCCCCTTGGCATTTTCTGGGAGGAGGAAAACCCCGAATCCCCGGGTCCTGCGGGGTCTATGCAGACCCCTCGAGAAGAGATAAAAATCCCAAAGGGAAAAGAAATCTCGGGACGAGCAAAAGTGACTTTTCTGGATTGCCGGAAAGGGGCCAGCTGATTTGAGGCGACAAGAATTTCCCTTTCCAATTTTTGCGGGTGTTCCCCCGAAAGGGTCTCACGGGTTGACAAGAAGATCGCCCAAAGGTAATTGAAACAAATTTGAATTTCAAATCAGGGAAATGGAAAAAGCAACGATTTGGGAGTCGGGGCCACCACAGCAAAAAAACCATGGGAAACCCCTTTTGTAACTGGGGGGAGATTCCGGGGAAACACTTAAGCTAGTAAAGGGGCCGTGATTCCTTTTCCCCAATGGAATTGATGGTAGCCGGTTAAAAACCCAAAACACTGAAAAATTTGGGCCTTTAAAACCAAACCCCAATTTAAAAACGCAGAAGAAATCAGGAGAGGTACCGGGGTCAATAGCGCCCTTTAGCGTTGAGCCTCCGATAATCCATCACAAGCCAAGCCCTTACCTTGGGGGTTTTTTGGGCCCCAAGAAAAGCTGGACTGGCTAAAGCAGAACGAGACGGTTAAAACACCCCCCTTGTCAAAAAGATCCTCTAAATAAAAGCCCTATAACCCCCAATCTTTGGGGGAGCAAGTTTGAAATGGATGACTTCTAACTGGCTGAGAATGGGTAGGGGGAACCCCTCAAACCAAGAAGGAAGTGCCCCCAAGCTGGGGCGTAAGCACATCGGGAAACCCCGCAAACACAGCCTCCTAATGGCCTCCCCCTTTGGGGGGGAAAGTTTAAACCAACCGGATCCCCTTGGGTTTTGTTCGGGCCCCAAAACCCAAACCTCTCTGACTGCAGGGGGCAGTCAAATCCCCAAATTGGGGAAACCAAAAACCGCCGATTAAACTTAAAAAATTTTTTTCTGGCGTTTTCGGGAAATTTCAAGCCCCCAAAACCACCTTAGAAATAAAGTTGCCCCTAATACAAGAAACCGCCAGGTCCTTGGAAAAACAAAAAAACCCCACCTCCAGGAAAACCCTTTCTTTTTAAAATGAAAAAACCCCTTTAGAATTATGGGTAGGGGGTTTTTGGGGGATCCCGTCCAGCAATTTAAATAGAAGGGGGCTCGGTGTGCCTGACAACCCTAAGGGCGTCAAGGGATCAAAAGAGAAAGGCTGATGCCCAGCATGCCAAACCGAATCAAAAAAGGGCTCACACACCGTACCCCCAAAAAAGATACAAAAACGCCGGGACACACCAAAAGGTGACCGCACTAAGTCCCGGGGAAGCCATGCCAGAAAGGGCCCAAAAAAATCCCCGACACCCCTGCTATGGGCACTTGTCAGAGGCAAAGGGCCCAAACGGTCGTCGAAAACAACGCGGGGACTACTGTGGGGGAAAACCCCCGCGCTGAGCTTTTTTCCCCCCCCACGACCTCGAGCCCCGGGGACGCCCACGTCGAATGTGACCGGGTTGGCCAAAAAGCAAAGAAACCAAAACCCGGGGAGGCCGAAACCACGACCCCTCCACGGGGCCTGACTCAAAACCCTACAGACATACCCGGGCAAAAGGGGTTGGGGAGAGCACAGGGCCCTTTTCAGACTCCCCCCTTGCGGGTTTAAATTTGCACGTCCCGCAAAACAATGCACAGCGGAGGAAAGCCCCCGAAAGGTCAAATGGAAAAACCAGCAAAAACCAATTGCACCTTTTTTTCCCGGGAAAAAAAATTTTCCCATCCAGGATAAACACAACGGTGTCACCTTCGAAAGGTGGAGGCGCAACGCTTTCCCGGGAGCTTCCTTGACTGAAGAAAAAAGGCGGGCCAGAGATTCCCCCTCCCCGGGCGACCAAAAAACTGTCCAGGGGACCACCCCTTCTCCTGAGTCAATTGGGAAGAAACGATAAAAGTAACTCCCCGATGGAACGACCCAAAACCGAGGCATCACTGGCCAAGAAGAACTCAGCAACCCCCCAAGGGGACTCTAAAATAGGGGAAAAACCATCCGAAGCAAGTCCCCAGCCTGCATGGGGGGCATCTCACAAAGTCGGAAAAAAGGGCCACCAAAACTTAAGAAGCTCCCAGGATCCATCCCATCGATTCGGGGATTTTGGATCATGGGGTGGGGAGGGTTAGGTAGCTTGTGGTACCCTCAGCTGAGAAGAGCAGGTGAACCCAAAGAAGCATTTAAGGAAGGGCAGCTGGACCCGAACCACAAGAAACCCCTCAACAGAACGCCTCCCAAGGTCAGAAGGAAACCCACAGGCACAGTGAGACCCCTTTGTCTCACCCTTTGGGGGCCTGGGACACGTTGGGCGAAAGCGCAAAATAGGCCCTGACCCAACCCTTTAGGATGGGGCCCGGGAGAGGGGCCTTTAAAAATCTCATCCACCCAGACACACTCCCCAAAAGATCCCGCCCTATCCGAGGGTTCCAACCCCTGGTCCCCCGGTTTACCCCCCCCTTTTTAAACCCGGGCAAGCAGATGCCCCAAACTTGAAAGGGCGGCCGCCCGGTCACGACCAAATGGGGGTTCAAACTGCAAATCCTCAAACCCCCCTTTTCCCAATTCTTCCCCCTTTCCCTTTTTACAAATCCCCAACTCATCCCCAAACCTCCACAGGTCAAAACCAATCCCCCCGCCGTACCCGTGGAAAAACTGCCCCCGGGCCAGAAAAACCTTTCCTTGTTTTCAAAACATCACCCCCCGGGATTTAACCCCACCCCGCCCTCAACTCGAAATAAAAAATTCCCCTTGACCGGATCCCAAACTTTCTGCAAAAAGGGCCTTTCTCGAAAAACAAAATTTAAAACGTACACAAAAAAACGAAAAACCCCGGGGGCCCAAAGCCCGAAAAAAAACCCTCGGGGCCTACCGAGCCACTCCCGACACCCCCAATCCACCCAAAAAACCCCATTCCAAAAAAAGAAAACCAAGCGGTTTTGCCTGGGTTTTTTTTTTTTTTTTTTTTTTTTTTTTTTTTAAAAAAGGGTTAAATGATTTATTTGGTTTTTAATTGTTTTTTTTTTTAAATTAAATTTATTTGTTTCTTTTTTTTTTTTTTTCTACGTATTCCCCCCCAAGAAAACCTTGACGGTGGGTAAAGCCAACCAGGCCCTACTAACTGGTAAACCCCCCGCCCCCCAAAGAAAGAATTTTTTTTTTTTTTTTTTTTTTTTTTTTGGGCAACCACCTCTGCTCCCAAATTGAAAACCCATCCCCCCACCAAAGTGGTAACTTTCCAAACCGGGGGGGATGGCCCCAAAAAAAAGTCGAGCGTTTGGGGATAAAAGGGGGCATTTTGGGGGGGAAAATAACACTGGGGCGCTGGGGCAAAACTAGTTTATTCCCAAAAAAATAAAAATAATTAATTAATCAAAAGGGCCCAAAAAGGGCCACAAAAAAAGAGGCAAAGGCCGAAAACAATAATTTCAAAAAAATAAAAAACAAAAAAACAAAAAATTTAAAAAATATAACGAAAAAAACTCCCAAAAAACCCCTTAACGCTACAAAAAAAAACAAACTCAAAACGAATCCCAAAGTTAAAAATTTCATGGCCGGGGGCCCCAATCTGGGGTTTGGGCCTAAAGACCCCAAAACGTAAGACAAATTTTTAAAAATTTAAAAATAAACCATTAAGAAACAAATTTGATAACCCCAAAATAAAAGTAAAATTTTAGAAAATTCGGGAAACAAAAATTTTGGTACACCCAATTAAGCCGGAAAATTTGGCCCACACCCCCTTGATTCCACCAGGCCCGGGGGAGTAAGCCAACCCCGGGGCGGAAATCCGAATTAAAGTTAACTAAAACACAATTTTCCCCTTTGGGGGAGTTTAAAAATTAAAAAATTTTAAAAGAAAATATAAAAACTTTACCGTTCGAGTAAAAATTCATTTAAAAAATCCCCCCCTAAAAACCACTTAACAAAAAAAAATTTAAAAATAATGGGGCCTAAGCATATCAAAAAAAATAACAGGTTTGAATAAGGGGGGACCTAACAAATAAAAAATTAAACAAATGTAACAAGAAAAAAATAAATTTAAACTAAAAAAACAATAAATTTTTAACTTTAAAAGTTCTTGGTTTTTTTTTAAAAACGGGTTTTTAAATTCCCTTTAAAAATTAAAAAAACATAAAAATTTCCCCCAGGGCCTGTTTCAAAAATCCACGTAAATTTTAAAATTTTTGGCTAGGCCACATAAAAATTTCTACAAACTTTTTTTTTTTTTTTAAATTTGAAATTGTTTTTTTTTTTCTTGTTCTTTTTTTTTTTTTAAAAACGATGCACCTAAAACCCCCCCAACTCAGCCCGGGAAACAAAAATGGAAAGCACTGACCTGGGGACAGAAAAATCTCCCCAAAAGTGTAGGGGGGGCAAGCGGGGTAAAAAAATTTGGCCTCTAAAACAGGTCCTCAGGCCAGGTGGGCAGTGGGGGAAAGGGTAGAATTTTCCCCCGGAACGCCCGGGAGGGAAAAGCCCCCACTGGGGCCCCCTGGAGTTTTAGGTGATTTAGCCTCGCATTTGTGCCCTAACGGCTGCTGCAAAAACCCCCAAACCCCTTCCTAGAACAATCTAGAGGGCCCAAACCCCTGAAAAACCCCGACTGGAACAGGAACAAAAAACCGGATCTAACCCAAACGGCCCCCAAAACTACGAAAAAACCCAAAGGGAAAAAAAAGCGAATTCAGGCAGCCGGGCAGCCCAACGACGAAAAAAACAAAAACTGTCCCGGGCCCAAAGCCCCGGAAACACAACTTTTTTTAATAAAATAAAATGTTTTATTTTGGGTTTTTTTTTATTTTGAATTCAGATTATTACCAGACTTAAGGTGGTCAAAAAACATAATTAAATATAAAAAATCGAAATTTTTTTATTGCTTTTTATGGTAAAAAAGTTTTTTTGTTTACACCTAATTCTTTCCCTTTAAAAATTACGCGTACAGCATACCCCTTTTTTATTGACTAAAAATTCCCCGGGGTTATAATAACAGTTTTATACTTTTCCCATTTTAATACAGTAAATTTCGTTTGTTCAAATTTTAACTAAAAAATTTTGCCAGCGTTGTTTCCCTTGAAAAGGCCCTTTTTTTAGCCCTATAAGAGCAAGTCCCATTTTATTGAAAAAATTTTTAAAAATTATTAGTAATAAAAACAAGTTATCATTACATCCAAATACCCCCAAAACATTATCAGTTTGGGAAAACATTAAAAAAAAAAACAATTACAGCATTATTTAGTTATTTTACAAAAAAGCTCTAGGAATTTTCCCGACAGTTTATTTATTTTAAATAAAAAATTTAAGTGGTTTGATTGAAATTCTGAACTTTTTAAAAAAAAATTATAAACCATAAAAAAAATATTTGAAAAAGGATATTAACCGGAAAAGAAAGGTGAAAAATCATGAAATTTAACCCGGGAAAGTGTTGACACCCTTTTTGGGTCACCCTTTTAATTAGGGGAAAATTTTTTAACATTATATTTGGGAGAGAGAAAAAAACCAAAGAGCGTCTGACTTTTAAATTTTGGGAGAGAGAAATACCACGGGGGGGCTGTCATTTTTTTTGGAGAAAAAAAAATACTCACAGAGTGTCTGTTTTATTATTTGGGAGAGAGAAATACTCACGGGAGTGTCAAAAATATTATTTGGGGAGAGAAAAAACCCACAAAGGTCTTTTACTATTATTTGGGGAGAGAAATACTCACAGAGCCCCCTGTACTATTAGGAAGAGAGAAATACTCACAGAGCGTCGGGTAATATTATTTGGGAGAGAAAAAAATTTTTCACAAAGCGCTGTACTTTTAAATTTGGGAGAGAGAAAAAATCAACAGAGCGCCCTTTTATTTTTATTTGGGAGAAAAAAAAATACCCCACAGGGGGCTGAAACTTTTTTATTTGGGAGAGGGGAAATACTCACAAAAGGTTTCTGTACAATTTTTGGGGGAGAGAGAAATACCACAGGGCGCTGTAATATTTTTTGGGGGAGAGAGAAATATTCCCACAGAGCGTCTGTATATTTTTTGGGGAAAGATAAATCCCTCACAGAGCGTCTGTCCCATTTTTTTGGGGAGAGAGAAAAAAACTCACAGAGCTCTGTACTTTTAAAGGGGGAGAGGGGAAAACCCTCACAGAGCGTCTGAAAAAAATTTTTTGGGGAGAGGGGAAATACTCACAGAGCTTTTGTATTATTATTTGGGAGAAGAAATATTTTCAGAGGGTCTGAAACTATTTTTTGGGAGAGAGAAATACTAACAGAGCGTCTGTACTATTATTTGAATCTTTAAATGTTCGTTAATTTTTTAAATTTGAAAATTTTAGCTAAAATTTTAAATAAAGCAAGATAACTTTTTCCTCATAAACCAAAAAGGTAAAACGGTTTACGTTTTAAAATTTGGGTCTGACGGAAAAACAAATGTAGGGCCTATTTATTAAACCCCAATTTTTTTTTGGCTTGTCGTAAAAGTTTTTAATAAGAAATTTAAATGTTTGGGTAAATTTTTATTCCCTTTGATTTTTTGATTGACTTTTTTTTCTTTTGGGAAAAAAAAAAAATCATCCCTTTTTTTTTTAATTTTTTAAAATTCAATTAAAAAAGAAAAAGGGAAAAAAATTTTCTAAAACAATAAAAAAAAAATTTTTTTTAATATACAAGAAATCAAGCATGCACTTTTACCATTTTTTTTTGATTACAAACCCCCTAAAATAAAATTTAATTATGTTCATAAGAAATTTTTTTAAGGGTTGGATAGAATACTTTTTATATATTTTTTAAAAAATTTTTAATAGAAAAGAGAATTTTAAAAAAATTTTGTAAATATAAAAATTACATTCTTACCAAAAAGTTAAAAATTTATTATAAAATTGAAAAAACTTTTCCATTCTCTTTTTATTACCCTTTCTTAAAAAAAAACCCAAAACATCGGGGTAAATTGGGAATTCGTTATTTAAAAAAAAATTTAACAAAAAATTTTAAAAGTTTCTTACCAATTGATTCATTTCATCCACCCATCTAAAAAAAATTTGCAAAAAAACCTTTTCTTTAAATTTCATCGTTTATTTAATACACCTTTTATCTACCTAAAACAAAAATAAAAAAATTTAAAAAAATCAAAAAAACCGCAATTTTTAATGGATACAACCAAAAGACTCCCAAAGAATGATAAAAAAAGAAAAGAGAACAAATTGAAAAACAAAACCGAACAACCCCTTTTCCCCCAAAAAATGAAAAGTCTTTTTTGGAGAAGTTTTTTAACATAAAAAAGAACATATGGTTCATTTTAAAAACATAATGAAAAAATTTTTTTAAAGGAAACACTCAAAGAAAATTTTTGTCTTTTAAAATGTACATAAAAATTAAAAAATTTTTATTTGGGAAAACCCCAAAGGACAAATTAAAAATGAAGAAAAGTCTGGAATTTATAAAATTGAATGTAAAAAATTGCAAAAAAAAAATATATTGGTAAAACCCCAAAAAAAACAACAAGTTTAAAAAGGGAACACAAATATTTTTTTAAAAAATTATCAAGGGGAGAAGTCACGATAGAAAAAACACGGGAAATTACCCTTTTTTTTTTAAACCAAAATTTTTTAAAAAATGTAATATACTAAAAAAAAGGTTCAAAAAAAAGAACAATTAGATGCTTATTAAAGCTTTTTATAAAAAAAATTTTAAAAAGAAATTCTTGTTCAAAATTTGAACCAGGAAATTTAAAACTCACCACTATTTTTTTTAAATTTATAATTTTTCTTCCCTTATTTTTACTATTTTCTTTTTTAAAAATTTTTTCCATATGTTTTTTTTTTATTGTTTCATTTTTTTTTCAAATCAAAAAAATTTGAAAACCCAATGTTAATATTTTTGGTTGCCCGAGGAGGGTTTAACTTTTTTCCCGAAAGGAATAACAAAAATTAAAAAAATTTATTTACAAAGAGTGTTTGTTACTTTTAAATAACTTTTAAATTATATATTCAGTAAAAAAAACGAGCCTAAAAAAAGAAAATATTAGTTTTGTTCTTTAATGTATTGACACTTTAATCTCCCCTTAAAATGGTTTTGGATGTGTGATTTTTTAAAGTTTGTTATTCCCCTTTTCCAAAAAATTTACTTCCAATTATGTTTTAATGCCCACTTCACCCAAATTAATTTTTAGATAAAATTTTTTGGTTTGCTGTTAAAGAAATTTTTAATTTCGTTTTTTAAATAATGGGGGATTTAAAACTTTTCAAAAATTTATTGTTTGTTTTAAAGGAAATCCTTTAAAAGGGGTCAAAACAAATTACTGCCTACATGGGTAAAACTTTTCCCAAAAAACTATTTATTTATTTACTGGGGGCATAAAAAACATTTTCCAAACAGAAAAAGGTTTTGAACATTTTTTAGTAAAGCAAAATTTTATTTTAAAATTAATGAATTTAAAAAAAAGTGAAGGGAAATGTATTATTTTAAAAAAAATTTATGTAATTAACAGCAAAATTCTATTCTTTGGGGGAAAATAAACTTTAAATAAAACATATTTTTTTAAAAAATTTCCTTGCAATTGGTCATTGCAAGTTTAAAATTTCCCCCTTTCTCTAACGCCAAAATAAAATAAGATTTTGACACATATTACGCCATTTATTATGACGTAATTACTCAAAAATTTTATAATGCTGAAAATTTTAAATGGGTTTAAATTTCCCTGGATTAAATTAAAATTTGATCAATTTTAAAGATTTATATAAAAACTATTAAATTTCTTTTTAGTTTTTTAAATTAAACAAACTTATTTTGGGGAAATGATACAGTTTAAATTTTAAAAATTAAACCCAAAATAACTATTGTGAAAACTGAAAAATTTGTTTAGGAATAAAAAAATTTACATTTTTACTAAATACGAAAAGTATGATTAAAAAAAAAAAAAAAAAATAATTTTTTAAATTTATCCCCACAATTCTTTCTATACCGGGAATTTGTTATTTTTCACTTTTAAAAAATGTAAAATGTTTTAAGGGAAAATTTTAACCCATGATTAAAATATTAAAAGGATCAAAAAATTTTAACAAAAATAGGAAAGTCACAGGAAATTAATTTACATTACGTCCTTGCAGGCACATTTCTTCACTTGACAAAAATCAGGGCCAGGATAAATACAAAGAGGGAAGTCATCTTCAAAACCCAGGAGCTAAGGGGGTGGTTTTGGGAAATAATAACAAAATGTCCTTTTAGTCTTTTTTGTTTATGAAACAAACTACCTTTCACCTTCACGTCACGTAAAGTTTTAAGTCGGTAAAACACGTAAAATTTTTAAAAAATTGATCATTTTTTTTTATTCTTTTATTTTAATAGTTATTCAGGGTGATTTTTTAAAACACGTTTTCAATCCCCGAAAAATTTTTGTTATTTAAAATTATAGAAAAAAAAAACGGGTACTGTTTGTTACTTTAGTTCTATTTTCGGCAATTTGAACTAAATACATAGGGCCACACTAATTTTTGAAATTTTTTAAATGTTTTGCCCCCCCAAAAATATTTTGACCAATGGGTTTTTATATAAAATAGGGGTTTTTCATAAACCCAAAAAAAACTAGTAACAACAGTAATTTTAAAATTACTTTTCGTAAAGGGAAATCAATACAACGTCATTACATTAAATCAATTTTTGTTGAGGGAAATCGAAATTTTTAAATAAAACTTTAAATTATTTGAAAAAAATGTTTAAAATATCATTTTTAAAGGCTTGGGGGTAAAACCAAAAAACAAAAAAACATTAAAAAGATTTTTAATCGCAACTCTATAAAAAATTTTATCCTGAATTTGTAACTGAGCTTTATTTTGATTGATAACGTTGAGAAAAATACGTAATTTTAAAAAAAGTTTTTTGAAAAAAGTAAATTAATAGAAATTTTTAAAAATTTTAAATATTTTTTATTAACAAAAACCCTTTCCTTTGAATGATATGCCACATGAATATTTTGAAAATGTTTTAGCAAAAGCACTACCCCCCTTTTTCCCCCCGCTGGGCAAAAAAATTTTAAAAGGGGGAGTAATTTCTTATAGAGTGTTTGATTTTTAAAAAAAAATTTTTAAATGTATTTTTAATTGACCCGCCAAAAAATTAAGAGATATATTACCAAAAATATAAGTGCTATTTGACAAATTTTTTTTTTTACCCCCAAACCAAATTTTCCCAAAAGGGCAACAATTTTTAAAAAAAGTATAAATTGGGTTTGTGTAGGCCCCTTTTTTTAATAAGATTTTCCCCCAAAACAGATTTTTTTATATCTAAAATAACAAAAACGAAATGGGGGGAGGGGGTGAAACTTACTTTTCAAAAAATAATATAAGTTTTTTATTTATTCACCCTATTTGTTATAAAAAATTAAACCCAAAAATACACAATAATTTTAAATTTTAGTTTAAAAAATTTCAATTAAGAAAAACCTAGGTTTAAAGTTAAAAACCCAGGAAAACCCAGTGAATTTTCACTACAAAAAATAAAAAAAATTTTGACTTACTAATTTTTTAAAACCCCAATTTAATTTTTCTAAAATTTTATTATTTCTAAAACCTTTGTATTTAAATTTCTTCAATTGACATTTTATTGAAAAATTTTGTTTTTTTACACTTATGGTAAAAAAAAAGAGGTTAATGTATTTTACAGTAGACCTTTTCTGTCCCGAATTGAAGAATTTTTTAACATAACGTGGGTTTTTGGCAAACTCCTTTTGTACTTTTCTCATTAATCCTCTCAGCAGTTTTCCAAACTCAAAAACAAGTAATGCCCTGGGGGAAAATTTAAAAAACCCTTTGGGCAAGTAAATTGTTAAATAAAAAATTTAAAAATTTACTTTCAGTAAATGTATTTTTAAGGTCCCTTGGCTCTTTTAAAATGTGAAATATTTTAACCAGCGACTTAGAAATGTAGAATTTTGGGGGAGAAAAGTGGAAAGGGTCGGAATACTTGTTTAAAAATTTCCTCAATTTACATTGTCTATTTAGTTTTTTTAATAAAAAAATAAAAAAAAAATTTAAAAAATTTTTTAACAAAATTTTAAAAAATTCAATTTTTTAAAATTTTTATATATTTCAATCAAAACAAAACAAGTTCTTTTTTTGTAAAAAGACAATTAAAAATTTTTTTTTATTTCAAGCGTCAGGGGAAATTTAAAATTAACGTAAAAACATAAAATATTTATTTTAGATCTTTTAAAATTTACAGCATGGTGGCTTTAGTAAAATCATCGACTGAGTAACAAGCACCCCCTTTAAAAAATAACTTTAAGCAAAAGTCCTTTTTTAAAATTTTTAGGGTTTCCCTTCGTTTTCCCAATTTTGGCTCGGGAATTTTATAAATTTGTTTTTGGGGCCCAAAATTTTTTGGCAATTTAGCCCTCGAGGGTGAAGGGCTGTGAGAAGTCTGTTTTGTGTTGGGGTTCCTGGGCGAGTGTTTTTGGAATGTAAAGTCAAGCCCGTTAGAACAGTTTTCCAATTTAAAACTTAAAAAAAATTAAAAAACTTCAAATATGTATATTGAGGTAGAATTTAAAAATGTTAAAAGATTTAAATAAATTTTCTAAAGGGAAACCATCCCATTTACCCCGCCATGAAATTTGGATGGCTCCCTTTTTTTAAGTTGGGGACTTCAAAAAATTTTTCTGAGAATTGACCCCCTAGCACTACACCATAACTTAGGCAACTCTATAAGAGAAGTAAATATCAATCTCAATCAGGAAATTTTTTTTGTAATTCGCAAAGGGCTACCTTTAAAAAAAAATATTGATGGTTTTGAGCAAAATTTGAAAATATACGAAGACCCAAAAAAAAAATCAAAACGGAAAAAACAATCCCAAAAAATTTACTTTTTTCATTAAAGAAAGCTCATTTTCACTCATGAAAATACAGGGATCTAATTCGTCATGTAAATTAAAATTTTTTTGAAAAAAAAAAAGCATTTTCGTCTTGGAAGCAATTTTTCATGAAGATTAAATTTCTAATTTTGGTATTGGGAAAGCTTTGGGGAGCTGCAAATAAAAATTTTTATTTCAAAAAATACTTAAAATTTTATCCCTAAAAGTTTGATTAAATAATAAAAAATACATTAATTTAAAATTTTATATATTACCAATGTTCACTGTGTTTAAAAAGTATGTTTAACTTTAAAAAATTACATAAAATTTTGACCCCTTGTCATTTAAAAAATAACATTATTTTTCTGGTATTGCAAATTTTTAAAGGGTAATTAAAATTTGTATTAAACTCCCATTTAAGAACATGAATTTAACTGATTTTTAATTCCAAAAGTTTATTTTTCCCCTCAAAAATCAAAACACGTGGGGTTAGCCCCTGGGTTTGTAGGGGAAAAACCGGGTTTTTATTTAGTTGTTTTTTCATTAGTAAATTTTTTTTTAATAACGGGAAAGTTTTTCTTTAAAAAGTAAAAATGAATAAAACGAGATATATCTCCCGAAATCTCCCACCAACACCTGAGTAGTTCCTAACTAAGGGTTTAATTTAAGTTGTGCGAGTTATACATCTCGTTAGTCCAGTGGATTCTGGAAGAGTTCCCCTCCCGGGGTTAGTGGGGGGGGGGGGGGAGTCCTCATTTCCCCTTGCCATTCCCCCCTATTTCCCGGGCCCGGACACACAAAAAACCCCTTGGGTTTTTCTTTGCTTTCTCTTTAAAAAAGCTTTAACAAGCCGAAAGTCTGATGATGAGTCTGAAATTTTGAATTTAAAACCTTTGTTTTTTTTAAATCAGTTACCATCATCCAAATTTTAAAGATTAAATAAATGGTTCCCCGGAAAATTTGAAAAAATAAAATGGAACTTTTTTAAATTTATTTTCAGAAAAATTATTCCCAAAAAGATTTTTGGGGAGAAACAAGTGAAAAACAGATAATCAAGAAACTTACAAATATTAAAAATATACTGAAAAAATAAATCTGACACAAATCAAACAGGGAACAGAAAAATAGTTATTAAGGATTGGGAAGTGCATGCTTTTAAAGTTATTGGAAGGTGATTCAAACCCTACTGTAGTCAGAAAGAAAGGTAAGTAAAATTTATTTTCAACAATAAATCTGCAGAGTTTTAAAACGATACTATAATACGTATTGAATTATATTTTAGGTGCAGTTTCGGCTGGCGCTTCATTGGGAAAACATAAACATTCTTATGTTGTTGATGACAATGGCGAGGACAGCAAGGAATATTTGGTAAGTGATGTAGGAGATGCAGCTAATCCTCCAGTAAGTCAAACATCTTAGTCAGTGCCAGTTGAGCAGCCATCTATAACTGTTGACCAGCCTGAAAAAAAGATGTATAGGAAAAGGAGAATCAATTCTTATGAAACAGATGAGACGAAAGCCGTGTCACTGCCACAGTTGCAAATAGGAGCAATTGAAATTTTTCCGAAAGGCACAGAAAACTGCAGACAAAAAAATTAATTTACATGGAGAAAAAGTAAAAGCAAATAGATAGTGACAAGAATAAAATCTTCAAGAATGCCTTCGATTTCTTATAATGAAAGTTAATACTACAATATTTGACAGTGCTGAGGATACAATAATTGATAATGAAATATTTGAAGCACCAATTACTCATGGTAAGATCTTTAAATATACCCAATCAAGTAATGAAAACAAAGGGATTCTAAATATGTTTTCTAATAAACGATGATTAAACTGCTTTTACTTAAAATTTGCTTATCCTTATCATTATATTTACTTTTCATTTTAATGCTTCATTAATTTCCGGTCAGGCCTTTTACATAATTTCATACATAGCCCTTTTACGTATAATGTAATAACAATGACACTGGTCGTACTTTCATGAAGTATTTTAAAACTATTTGTATGAGTGGCTTAACTTTGTTGCGGTTCATAATGCAGTGATAATCAATTAATTAATTTATATATATATATATATATATATATATATATAATATATATATATTAATAAAACAACAATTAAAATATTGCCTTCATTTATTTATAATTTGTCAATTAAAACATCACTGACATTAAAATTCTTGAGTGGTGTTTTATTTTTTACAATTGTGTGTTAACAATATAAGTATATAATGGTGCTAGATTTGCGTAAACCACGTATACATTCCTTAGAGCAGAGGAGTTTGTAAATAATACTAATTGATATAACAAACTGGAACCGTAAATAATGAACTAATTACTATATTTTAATATTTTAAGTAGTCTAGCTTTCTTAAAATAATGCTATAGCGTTTTCTTATTTTCTATTCTTGCTCCTATTCGTAGATTTTATTTTTCTATTCTTAGATATAAGACACTGAACAAGCTTTGTGTGTAATTCAAGGCGAATATTAATGATAACCTGAGTGTAGGATACGATAATGGATTACTTCTGAAGTCTGGTTACGAACTGAGTTCAACTGATCCTCAGAAAGGGCCGTTTAATAATAGCCCAATACCCAGGAAGACTAAGGGACAGCATTAAATGGAGTCCGATTTACGAAGTATGGCCAGATTTTCAGCTAATTGACAAGCCAGATACTCAGTTATCTCCTCTACATAACATTAAGACTAGCACCCAATATGGACAACCCAGACTTCTCTAGTAGTGTCCACACAGCAACTATTGACAAGACGCCAAGTCAGTATTAAGAGGACCGAGCATAGCACATATAGCCTATAATATTGACAGCACTTTGTCATGAAGTAGCTTGGTTACAGCACATCTCGACTAGTGTAATATTTTTAGTTTAAAATATCTTTTTCCAGTTGTCTGGATTTTTTATGATATAATCCAATAATGTTGAAAACATATTTCAGGTATGATCCTGTGGAATTCACCTCTTTAAAAAGTAACAAATTATTTTTGTGTGACAAAAATAGCTGTTTACTGCTATAAAGTAAAGTTAAATTTAACTACCTCATAAACTAGCGGTATGCAAATAGCTGTTTACTGTTATAAAGTGATGTTATAAACTCAAGTTACATTTAGTTACCTCAATAAACTCACAGACAGGAATATCCTACTGACTAATCCCCCTCTCACTACTGACGAATGTAAATAGCTGTTTACTGTTATAAAGTGATGTTATAAACTCAAGTTATATTTAGTTACCTCATAAACTCACAGACAGGAATATCCTACTGACTAATCCCCCTCTCACTACTGACGAATGTAAATAGCTTGTTTACTGTTATATAGTGTTGTTATAAACTAAAGTTATATTTAGCTACCTCATAAACTCACAGACAGGAATATCCTACTGACTAATCCCCCTCTCACTACTGACGAATGTAAATAACTGTTTACTGTTATAAAGTGATGTTATAAACTAAAGTTATATTTAGTTACCTCATAAACTCACAGACAGGAATATCCCACTGACTAATCCCCCTCTCGCTACTGACGAATGTAAATAGCTGTTTACTGTTATAAAGTGTTGTTATAAACTAAAGTTATATTTAGTTACCTCATAAACTCACAGACAGGAATATCCTACTGACTAATCCCCCTCTCACTACTGACGAATGTAAATAGCTGTTTACTGTTATATAGTGTTGTTATAAACTAAAGTTATATTTAGTTACCATCATAAACTCACAGACAGGAATATCCTACTGACTAATCCCCCTTTTACTACTGACGAATGTAAATAGCTGTTTACTGTTATATAGTGTTGTTATAAACTAAAGTTATATTTAGTTACCTCATAAACTCACAGACAGGAATATCCTACTGACTAATCCCCCTCTCACTACTGACGAATGTAAATAGCTGTTTACTGTTATATAGTGTTGTTATAAACTAAAGTTATATTTAGTTACCTCATAAACTCACAGACAGGAATATCCTACTGACTAATCCCCCTCTCACTACTGACGAATGTAAATAGCTGTTTACTGTTATATAGTGTTGTTATAAACTAAAGTTATATTTAGCTACCTCATAAACTCACAGACAGGAATATCCTACTGACTAATCCCCCTTTTACTACTGACGAATGTAAATAGCTGTTTACTGTTATATAGTGTTGTTATAAACTAAAGTTATATTTAGTTACCTCATAAACTCACAGACAGGAATATCCTACTGACTAATCCCCCTCTCACTACTGACGAATGTAAATAGCTGTTTACTGTTATATAGTGTTGTTATAAACTAAAGTTATATTTAGTTACCTCATAAAACTCACAGACAGGAATATCCTACTGACTAATCCCCCTTTTACTACTGACGAATGTAAATAGCTGTTTACTGTTATATAGTGTTGTTATAAACTAAAGTTATATTTAGTTACCTCATAAACTCACAGACAGGAATATCCTACTGACTAATCCCCCTCTCACTACTGACGAATGTAAATAGCTGTTTACTGTTATATAGTGTTGTTATAAACTAAAGTTATATTTAGTTACCTCATAAACTCACAGACAGGAATATCCTACTGACTAATCCCCCTCTCACTACTGACGAATGTAAATAGCTGTTTACTGTTATATAGTGTTGTTATAAACTAAAGTTATATTTAGTTACCTCATAAACTCAAAGACAGGAATATCCTACTGAATAATCCCCCTCTCACTACTGACGAATGTAAATAGCTGTTTACTGTTATATAGTGTTGTTATAAACTAAAGTTATATTTAGTTACCATCATAAACTCACAGACAGGAATATCCTACTGACTAATCCCCCTCTCACTACTGACGAATGTAAATAGCTGTTTACTGTTATATAGTGTTGTTATAAACTAAAGTTATATTTAGTTACCTCATAAACTCACAGACAGGAATATCCCACTGACTAATCCCCCTCTCACTACTGACGAATGTAAATAGCTGTTTACTGTTATATAGTGTTGTTATAAACTAAAGTTATATTTAGTTACCTCATAAACTCACAGACAGGAATATCCCACTGACTAATCCCCCTCTCACTACTGACGAATGTAAATAGCTGTTTACTGTTACATAGTGTTGTTATAAACTAAAGTTATATTTAGTTACCTCATAAACTCACAGACAGGAATATCCTACTGACTAATCCCCCTCTCACTACTGACGAATGTAAATAGCTGTTTACTGTTATATAGTGTTGTTATAACTAAAGTTATATTTAGTTACCTCATAAACTCACAGACAGGAATATCCTACTGACTAATCCCCCTCTCACTACTGACGAATGTAAATAGCTGTTTACTGTTATATAGTGTTGTTATAAACTAAAGTTATATTTAGTTACCTCAAACTCACGGACAGGAATATCCTACTGACTAATCTCCCTCTCACTACTGACGAATGTAAATAGCTGTTTACTGTTATATAGTGTTGTTATAAACTAAAGTTATATTTAGTTACCTCATAAACTCACAGACAGGAATATCCCACTGACTAATCCCCCTCTCACTACTGACGAATGTAAATAGCTGTTTACTGTTACATAGTGTTGTTATAAACTAAAGTTATATTTAGCTACCTCATAAACTCACAGACAGGAATATCCTACTCACTAATCCCCCTCTCACTACTGATGAATGTAAATAGCTGTTTAATATTATTTAGTGTTGTTATACATTTAAGTTACATTTAGCTACCTTGTAGTGTCGCAGACAGGAATATCCCACTGACACTAATCCCCCCTCACTACTGACGAATGTAAATAGCTGTTTACTGTTTTATATAGTGTTGTTATACATTTAAGTTACATTTAGCTACCTTGTAGTGTCGCAGACAGGAATATCTCACTGACACTAATCCACCCTCACTACTACTGACGTATGCTAATAGCTCAAGTTCCAAGATGATATATATAATTAGAGACGTCTCGCACTTTGACGGCTCAGTTACACATCTACTGTCATCTGCGACGCTCTGATGAGCATGCAAACCTTTTTGTCATCTGCTTAAAGTACGATCGTCTCACGTTATGGTTTCTAAATAAGTATTTAAGTTTTAATTGGGATTTCATTTTATTAAGTGACTAGTGTTTTGATCATCTAATAAATTTGTAAGCATTACAGTCACAGTGACATAATTGTAACTGTTTTATTCTTTCGAGACGAAATCAATTTATTATTTATATAATATCAACCAACGTTGAGATTTTTATTAGTTTTGAAACATAATAAGCTCACAGGAGCCTGTTTCTTAAAAAAAATAAATACATAAACCATAGGCTGAATATTCCAAATATATGATAAAATCTTTTTATTTACAATTGAATCCAAGATCTTTGAATTTTGTTATTAATAATAAGAGTAAACATTCAACGAGGCTGATACGTAGGGATAACTATTTTAGTTAGTTTATTCAATACTTTGATATTAAATATAATTATAAAGTTAAGTAACTAAAGCCATGTTATGAATGTATTCTTATTAAATTAGTTTATTATTTTAAACACCCCAACAATAAGCAGTTACACTTTTGGATAGAAAAAATTTACACATTTTTATACAAGGAAAATAATTTTAAAAATGTAAACTTTGAATCCTGGGTTTGTTGCTTGGAAAATATAAGTTTTGTCCATCGGTGTTAACCGAGTATTGGAAACAATTAATTGGGGAACTATAACTTCAGTAGTAAATTCTGGTAGTAAATAATAGAATTAATTACGTAACATGAGATGTACTAAAGAGATATCCCTAAGAAAAAAATGCTGTCCATGTCACGTGATCCTTAGCATCCCACGTGGGTTTTTATTTATTATTGGTAATGTAAATAATAAATAATTTGGGATTTTGTAATTTCCCAAATCAAGAGTTAGGTATTTGGATATTTATTTTGGAGGAGCTAGCTGGTACGTCCATACGTCAGTACAATTGGCTTGGGTGTCTCACAAATATTGGAAACAATTCATCAGTCCAGTAACTTATGTTTAATCGAATACTAAGCTTTCGTTGGTATTGTACTGTCTCAGTTATTAATACGTACATAATTACTATTTATAAAAATAAAGATAGCATTACCCTCATGTAACGTATATTAGCCAAACAACGAATATATTTGAGCATTGTTTGAGCATTTTTAGATAATCTAGTTATTACAAACTTACAGAAAATAATATTATAATAAGTAAAGTACATATTATATTATAATAAGTAATTATACACACAAAAGATTTGTTTTTTTAGTTTTTTGATGTTTAGCCCTTAAAACAAAAAATCAATTCACTGATGTGAAAAAACAACTTTAAAAATAGCCTATGATTTTTAAAAACCCGAAAACAACATGAGTTTTATACTTTTGAAAAAGTGTGTTTTTGTGTATTAAAATTGAAGCCTTTGAAAAACTTCCTTAAAAAAATTTTATCAACCATAAGCAATCCCAAATTCAAGAAAAAGAAAAAAAAAACCTTTGAAATAATAAAAAAAAAAAATTAAAGGGAATGTTTTTAAATATTTTTTTGTTTTTAAAAAAACGTTAAAATATAAAAAAATTCCACTACTGACTGTTTTAAAAAATGGGTTTTCAATTCCCTTTTTGTATAATGTTAAAGCCAAATTTTCTGTACTTTCAGGTAAAAATATTCATATTTAACCATAAATTATTGTTTACTTGCTGTTTTGCCAAAATTACTTTCGTAGAAAATCATGTTATCATATGTCAAACGAATTTTAAACGTTTGATTATTTATTGTTTTTTTTACTCCCTGTGCGTTTCTCCCAAAATTTTTTTTGTCAGATTTAAAAAAATTCTTTATTTGCGTTTAGAATCCAAGTTACTTATTACTCTTTCCTTTCCCGAAAAATTGCTTCCCTCGTGTTTGATTCCTCTCTCGCCCAGTAAAAATAATTAAAATGGTTAGTTTAGGATACCAACAAACCTTGTGTTAATTTTATACAGACAAAAAAAAAAGTAAAAAATCACCAAAAATTGTGGGTTTTCCCCTCATTTACTTGATTTTTCAGATGGAATTTTCTTTTTGGGGAAAGTAAACGGAAAAATTTTAAAGTTTTTACTCCCGGGTTCCGTTTGTGAAATTTTGATCTGCCCTTTCTTTTTTATGTTCAAAATCATAAATTTTAACAATTTTAAAAAATAATTTTAAAAATTTAAAGAAAAAGAGGGAAAAAGGTTTTAATATTAAACAGTTGAAGTTACCCAGTAAAACACAAAACAATTTGTGAATGTTTAAAATAAATTTTTTTAAACGTTTAAAATTTAAAAACAAGGCCCCACCCTTTTCCTAATAAAAAAAAGTAAATTTAAAATACTAAAGTAAATTAAAATTCCAAATACTAAAAGTATAGTTTTTAAAATCCAAACACCATTTGGGGAACGGGCATAATTTGATTGGATAAGTTTTTCATTACATTAAATTTGGTTTGGTTTAAAATTGGTTTTGGTTTTAATTCCTAAGTTTTTTTATGTTTGGTCCCAAATTTGTTAAATTAAAACTACCTTTGGGGTTTGTTAGGTTTTGCTGTTTTCATTATCTTGGTTGGGTTTAAAATTGTTAGGTTTAAATTCACCCAATGTTTTAAAGTTAGGTCATTTAGTTTTAAAATTAAAAACTACCTTTTGGTTAGTTAGGTTATGCTGGATTGATTATTTGGTTAAATTTAAAAAATAAAAGTTTCCAAATTCTAAATGAATTTTTTTTATTATTAAAGTTTATAAACCCATATATCCTTTTCCTTTTCAATACCCCGCTTGTATAATAAAAAGTAAGAAGTTAAGTTTCTCTCCATTCCAAAGTTTAATTTAAAATTTTTTAAACTGTTTAAAATTAAGGGCCCCAAAATACTAAAAATCAAAGAAAAGGGGAAAACACTTGTTTGAATAAAACAAGACCCCATTAAACCTCTTTAAACTATATTTCGCACCCCTTTCTTTTTTTTAAACCTGCCGTAAAAAAATGTTATGGATCAATTTACTTTAAAATACGGCCCCCTTTTAAAACTATAAGGCCGTCTTTTAAAGTTTAAAAAGGGTTTTAAAACACAATGAATTGTTTTTTAAATCAAATTGAACCTTATTCATTTAACAATGTAAATATTTTCCCGCCTATCTGGGGGGTTTAAAAACCTTGGGAAAAACCCGAGTATTTCTCCGATCAGATTTTTTTTACCGATGACGTGTAACCCAAAAGTGAAACGGGGAGTTACACAATGGATGGAGGAAGTAATGATCTTTAATGAAACTCGTTTAAAAAATTTTGTGGGACAAAACCCCAAACCCCTACATCGAATGTTTTTTCTATCGATTCAAATTTAAAATTTTTGGGGTACAAAAACCCAAAATTTTCCCCTTTCCCCACCCTTACGTTATAACCCCAAGGTTTTCAGCTTTTTTTTTTTTTAGTTCCCTTTTTTTTGAGCTTCTGTGGCGAATTTTTTATTTATTTTTTTTTACAATTAATGGGTTTTTTAATTAATTTACAAAAAGTCCCTTTTTTAAGAAAACAAAAAATGTATTTATTTGAAAAAATAAAAAACACAAAAAAGGGAAAGGGTGGGGATCAAACGGGTTTTCAATTTAGAATTTTTTTTTGCCCGGGTTTTATGACAATTTAAAGATTTAATTTTGAATTACCTAAAATTTATATTGAAAACACCAATTTTGTTGTTTCCGGGTTTTAAAATTTAATTTTTTTTAAAAAAATTGGGTTGGTTTGGTTATCTAGGGTTTTAGAAAACCCCAATTCATTTTCTTCTTTTTTTTTTTGATGGGCCCCAAATTTAAAATTTTTTAATTTCTTCGTTACCTTTTTGAGATACGTTTGCAAAGCGGGAAAAAGCAAAAAAAGGGGCTTTCAAATTTAAATTTAAAAAATCAATTAAGTAAATAAATTCGCTTTTTTTAAAGTTGAATCAACTGAAAAAAAAAATAAACAACTTTCTTCAAAAAACAGCTGTGTCAGCGATGGGCTTTTTAGTGACATGATGCAAGCACGAGACTTATATGTTTTGGCGTCATTAAATAATGAGACCAGAGGAAAAAAACGTGTGTCCTGGCTAAAGCACAACTAAACACACAACTTACTTAACTAGATACTTTTAGACTCAATCATTAATTATCCTAGGAAAGTCAACAAACTCTATTTATTTATTGGAAATTCCTATTCTTTCTTTTCATTCAATATCACCAATAAACATGTTATACTAGTTAAATTAGGTACTTATAAATCTTCCATTGTAGAATATTTCTTTTGTTATCTTCCAGTCAAATTGTTTGTAATGTTATCATTTATATTTTTAAGTGATTTCAATACATTTAGACTAACCATACAGCTTCATTCTGATAATATGAGGATATTGTCATTCTTTGATATTTAAATAATACTTAAGGAATTTTTGTTTTCAAAAAGAGATGGGGTTTAGATTACCAACAATACAAGCATATAGTATTGTAATATATATATAAAAGTCTTGATGAATAATCATTGTTCTTTATTTTATTTAAAAAAATATAAAACACTATTCAATTAAAAGAAAATCAAAGATCATACAATTTGAAAATGAAGATATTTTAGAATTGTTTGTTTCAACAAAGAAAGGAGGTTGAGAATACCTAGAGGTAGCAGAGTATAATATTCAAATAATTTTCTAAAACTATTTTATACAGGTGTTTGTAGGCTAATAAGTACCGTAATACAACAGATTCAATTCAACTCACACTGGGTTCATATATTTTCACACTTATTTTCGTATGAACTAGTTTGGATCTATACTTCCCAACTCCTTAATATGTTGAGTGGTTTTAAACCCGTACAATAAACCAAATTTAAAATGTAATATTTTGAAGTGTAAAATTAATTATTTTACAAGTAAAAAAAATTCTGTATATTCTTAATTTAAATCAATATAAATTCATCTTTAAAGCAAATTATTTAGTAGAATACTCATATCCAATAAGATTTTTTAAAAAATATTTCGTTATATTCATATAGAGGAGCAAAACACAGTTTGTAAAGGTTGAGCAAACGTTCAGGAGTCTTGTATCTGAGACTAGGCTAATGGCATTTTGATTGTGTTCTGTGCACCTGGTATCAAAAATGGATACGTTTTACATTCACAATGTAGCACAATATATAATATATATAATTTTATATATATATATATATTTTATATATATATATATATATATATATATATATATAAATATATATATATATATTATTTTAACTTCACTCGCCAGTTGATATAGGCCTACAGGCCTGTGCGTCGACTATATTCAACCAGTTAAGTGCTGGCCGTTGGCTCAATGAGGATTCGAACCTTGGAACATTCCTCCACAGTCCGAACCCTTTAGCCGCTGAGCCACCACATCGGCAATTTTAATCAAAATTTATAAAATGTTTACATAATTTTCTTGTACAGTGCAAATTTTTCAGTAAAATACATGCTTAATTATTGATATGCATTCTTGTTATATTGATATCAATTTACTTCTTACTTATCAACATATTTTATATACTTAAAATATGATTTTATTATAAACAAAATGAGTATTTCAAACTCTATTCAAACTAATATAATTTTATGAAGTCTCCGTCGTGTTAAATAATAACTGTCAGTGTGTCTTTATTATCATTATATTTTTGCTTTATGATATTACATTAATCATCATGTTAAGTTAATTTACATTAAGTAAATACGTGATGTTAGTAAATTTAATTAGACATGTCAAGGAGAATTCCGTTATTGAACATTCAAAGGCAGTTGTAAGTAAATGGTTTCGTTATCTCCAGGGTCGTTCACTAACTCATTCTCAAAATATTTTAAAGAAAACGTAGACGCACGAATATATTTTGATAATCGTAAACATAGTTCCTTCCATCCTGAAGATCATAAAACTCCAACTTATTTGGAACTTATGACACATTGTAAATATGTTTTTTCTTTATGACTACTTTCGATATAGCAAAGTAAAATATAATATTAACGAACTATAAATTACCTAAGTCCGATGAATAATAAAGTTGATCGTGGTTATTTTATTTAAATAATTACAAGCAATATGCATGTGTAACTCATACAATGCTACACCTTAGCCTTATAATCAAAGAACAATTGTGTTTTAACATCGACACCTTAGGTCACAGATGAGGGATGACTGCAACAACACAAAGACAGTGAAAAAATGTGACTCCAGAGCAACAATAAATCTTGGATGAAAGTCTCGTGGAATTCAGATATTAATGGTAAATCATAACTTGGTGTCGGCGTCTCAGTTGGAATGTTTCACAAACACATTTCATCAGGCAGCTCCATGTTATTCTTGTTACATAAGTGCAATGATATGGTATATAATTTATAATTTTCGCTATTTTGCAATTCTTGAAATAATATTTCGACCTAAGTAATGAGTTTTATAATTCACTTGGTATATTTGTTCTAGCCTTATTTTTGACTTCAGTTATCTATGGAAGGTCCATACCAAGATATACTTATCTGGCTTGTTAGTAATTATAACCTAGATGTTTCTGAACAGACCTCAAGTTTCACTTTGCACAAGATAAAGTCACAAATGCGCTAAAAAGACTACGCATCGTTGATGTAAAACGTTCAAAGTTTTAACATTATAATAAAAATAAAAATACAACATAGCCCTGGACATTTCTAATTAATTTGATATAAGAGTGTATATCATAAAATTGACCAGTTTTTTGTATGTTTCAATATTTTCCATAAATAAAACTGAAGAGTCAATCGTTCGACCTCTTCAAACTATTCCGGACAGAATGGTTAGGTTTTTTGTGATGATTGATTAAAAATATTCCGCAAAATTCGGTTACACTTTCAAACAAATACGTGAGATTAAGCACATATCTTGTAATCTACCGTTTTATGTCTTCTTGCTGTTCATAAACATTTTTCAAATTCCTGCCTTTGATAATTAAGTATTTGTTTCAAAATGTTACGCTATACATGTTTTAAGCAAATTTTGTATGACAATTTATTTATAATATTGAAAATTAATGTATTTCTATCATTTAGATATACGACAGCATTTTTAATTTAATTGATAATTATTTATTAATTAATTTCTTAAACTTAAATTATTTCATATTTAGTTTCCTTTAAAAAATTTTTAAATTTATATTTCATATTTTTAATAATCTAAGCTTTACAAGTCTCTTCAAATAGGGTTCTAAAAGACTTTCTCGTTGTTTTTACTCGTTTACTTACATTTCTTTTCTTAGTTTAAACACAAGCTAATTAATTTATCAAATGAGAATAGAAGAGCAAGTGAAAAGTAAGTAAAATTAAGATATTCAACCTCTTAAGGACATTCTTGTTCTAACTTAAAAAGATAATAATTCTTCAGTCATTTGGAATGATGGAGTAAAAATAGAAGATCTACTTCGATATTTTATATCAAAGTTATGAGTTCAATTTAAGCAAACTTCTGGCCAAGCTGAGAGGCGATATTGCTAAAAGGCAACAGCTTCTGGCCAAGCTGAGAGGCGATATCGCTAAAAGGCAACAGCTTATTGGCCGGCAGCTGAAATGAGCTGCATCAGCAATTTCCACTCAAGGCGATGGTTTTTGCCATTTTTTATCTATAATTTTAATGTAGAATTTTTATCACCATTTTTATTTTCCATATGACTTAAAACTTTTTAAACAAATAAAAAGAGCTGCAATGTTTTAATTTAATATAGTCACGTAAGAAGTTTATTTTTTATGAATCTAATAGAAAATGATAACGTTATTTATTGATAAATAGATACAAAATAAGGTTTAATGACATTGGTTGACGTCAGTACTTTAATTACTGATAATTATTGGGAAAATCCAAGATAAATTAACTATAAATATAAATTTGAAAAGGAACATTGGTAAATGAGGAAGACCTGTTGTAGTTGGTTTGAATGTTTTAAGTCTGTATAGTATGATGTAATGATCCGCTAACTATGATAATTTTTATAAATAGTATTAAAGTAAATTTTTGTATACTTCATTTTACTATCTATAAATAACATATAAATTGTATATAGTAATTTAAATACGATTTGTAGATTAATTTAACTAAATGAAATTGCATAGTATTAATGTGCAGCATAATAAAATTTACTCGTTTGAAAAAAAAATTAATAAATTGACTTACATTTTATGGGTTTCTTAGTTTTATTGAAACCAAATGACAAATATAATTTAGATTCTTGATATGGATCAAATTATCAGAGAAATATGTAAAGCTTTTATTTATGTTTTGTTTCATAATTAAAGTTATTTTATTATCATCATTCGTTCTATAACATATTTTTTAGCGGGCCAAGCCATAAATTATTTACCTCCAGATCTGGATTCCTTGGCGGGAATTGAAAACTTACACCACAAGTTAAACCTTGTTGACAAATCAACTTGAAGTAATTTCAAACATATGACTTCTGTTGTGAGGCCCAGTAAGTAAAGCTGAAACTACTTTGATCATTAATAAAATTCAACATTGTGTCATATAATGTTAGAGTAAATTACTGTTCACGAATTGATTAAATGTAATTACAAATTTTAAATTTTAATGTGCATAGTCACCTTTTTCGAAGATCAAAGAAAGAAGTCAGCAGGAAGGAATTTTCAGCAGAGACAGTCAATGATAGGAATAGTATGTCAATATGTAATAACTCTCGGGGTTTTCAAATAACTCAAAGCAGTCAATTGAATCCTGTTGTAGCACAGATTAGTAAATTGGTTGGGTAGACAACACTTAGGTATCGAAATCTTTGAAATATTCTCATCGAAAAAGAAAAGGTAGGTTAATAGAGTTTTAAGGCAGTAGACAAATATATTACATGATTATTAACTAGTAAATAAATATCTTAAATAGGAAAATCATATATAAATAATTTAAACTGTAAAATGAGTTACAATTATATATTTTAAATAAAATTATATGCTTAAAAAAGTAATATTTAAGATAGTTTTGAATAATCAAAACAATTTAAAACAAAATTATAACTCAGCAATATTCTTCATCAAATGCTATATAATAATTAACCTTAGCGTCTAGATCCCCTCAACGAAGCTGTAACACGTAATAAACGACCCTGAATTCTTATCGCAGTGATTTGTTAACTGGAAAAATACCACCTGGAAGGATTTACTCGTCTTTATTCGCTGTTTTTTACATTCTTCTCATTGATCTTAATATAATTTCACCTTTAATACAAGAAAAAAGAAGCATTAAAAATACACATGGTAGAATAAATTAATGAACTTAAAGCTTCCGGTAAGTTGTTTATACTTACTTACTAGAATAACTGTTTTATATAAATATTAATAAAAAAATTTGCTTGTAATTGTTAACAAATAGAACCTAATATATTCATTACATTTCCACGTTCTTTAACTAGTTAAAATTCAGTTAGTAATATAGTATCCATATTGTAAAATAATCAGTACAAAATAATGTTTTTAAAGACATTAAATTAATGTTATTTAATTTAATGCCTTTAATAATACTCCCAAATTTTAAACATACCATTCATGTCACTATTTTTGCAATACATGTTGCTTCACATTATTGTAATATGTTTATGGTTATGATAAACAAAACAACGAAAAAGGTAATATATGCACACCAATGATAACATAGTTACGTTTTGACATTCAATTGTTTATAGAAAACGGAATGATAAATTGATTAATCAAAATTAATTCTTGCATACATTTATATTAAATAACGATTTCATTAGCGTACTAAACCGTTAAAAAGAACTTGTAAAATAAAATTGTAACGCTCAGTTATTTATAGTTTATCTAAAAAAGTCATGAGTTTTATTTTATTTCGTTTCTTGTTAATGCCTTAATAAATATGTGACAGATGTTCTGCCTTATAATAATGCAAAGCTTACCCAAATGTGGTTTATAAAACTAAAGTTACATTTTGCTTCCTCACTCGTCG
>JAQJVL010004704.1:0-42061 GCA_035578905.1 Stictocephala bisonia
TCAAAGATTTCGATTCAATACAACTCTATTCAATGCGCACATAAAGAATTTATAATTAAGTTTTAGAAGTGGTTGAGTAACAATAATACCTTTTTTTACAGGTACCCTATCTTGCTAGTTTAAAACATACAATTTTTTATCATCTAAAGGTTTGCTAGTTTTTGTTATATGTATGCAACAAAAATATAAAAGTTAACTTTACACCAAAGTAAGAAGGTGAATTAAAAATAATATAAGATATGTAAGATGAATGAATTCACAGAAATGCAGTTAGTAGGCCTTAAAGCACCAATAAATCATATCATAATTATTTTAAAATAAAAATTTTAGGGCTTAATAAATCTATTTAGCACTAAGCATGCTTCATGTAATTAAATAAACTTAAGAACACAATACAAATATAGAAAAGATAATAAATAAAGCAAAGTTGACGGTTCATTAAATTTAAATGTCAATAGTTGTACTTTGCTGTTGTGGGGAGAATAACCTGGTCAAAATTTAATTTTTTACAATTTAAAATAATATATGTCACAAGTAAAAAGAAGAATGTATAAAATAATGAAAAACAAACTTAATTATTGTTATTCACTATCATAGTTGGAAAATGATGATAGCCATATAACTGATTACTTTTTAACTTACAATAAGTTGACTGAAATGAATATTAATGCAAAGTCATACAAGCATAAATAAACAAAGGTACTGTATCACAGAATTTGTTTAGTAGAAGCATCATTTTGATTCAAGTATAACAATCCATTATTGTTTAGCCAATATATTAAAATTAATAAAACAATATCAACAAATGAAATAAAATATAATTTATTAAATACATTAATTAAGAGTTTAGAGTTGTTATTAATAATTAACGTTCAATTATACTTTCTTTAAATGCAAATAATCTTGAGTAAAGTATTTTACAACACATTGCCAATGGACTTACTGAAATGAAATCAACGAACGTGAATTATTGTTAAAAATTCAACAAGTTTGAATTTATAAGGAAACAAGATACTACTGTGTTTTGATTGGGAAATGTTTTGTTAAAAGGATGGATAGGCCAGGTACCCTATCAGACAGGAAGTGATAACAAAAGTCACGATACCGACTTGATTGATGTTATATGCAATATTCGGCTGTTATCAGCAATATTCGGACTGTTATCAGCAATATTTGAAAACACAGTTGAAGACATTCCATTATTTCACCATTCCAACTATCTACGCAATATTGTATTATTTGCTATTAAATACGGATCGGCAAAATAAATGGCTGATTAACTGAAATAGATAGGACTAACTGAGATAAGAATTGTTCTACCGATTCGTTGGTATGCTGGCACACACTTGAAACCTTACGATTAACCATATGGCCATTGCTTGACGGACTTCATGTCATATGCGAGTAGCGAGTTATTCTCCCGGTTGAATCTCTGTGTTCGTTATTGCGGATATAATCAGTGTTTGTGTTAGTCGTCGCGCGTCATTCCCTGTCGCACTCGGAACGAAAAACAAACTCGAGTAATAATCATGTTACAACTATTTTATTGTAATATATTTTATTTAAAACATGAAAGTAGTAGTTCTATAAGACGCACCAATAAATATTATAGATGAAAAGAGAATTTTTCTCTAATAATTTGTAATTTCGGTGCATCAGAATGAATCTGAGACATCAATATTGCTTAAGCATCGTGGCACTATCGATGCATTGCATTGTTTTCGATGCATCGACATTTTGACTAGTCATGAATAGATTTTCCGATGTATCACACACCTCTATAATAGCTGTTAAATCAAGGTACACTCACAAATTTAAAACATCCTTTATTCAGTAATAATGTACATATGCATATGATTAATTGAATAGCATCAGAAATGTTATAATTAAAATATAATTATTATTGGCACAAAAAGTATTGTAAGTGATGAATATTTGAACCGCCACTTGTAATAAAAAGAATATTAATTAATTGTATGAAACATTACATTCATTTAAACCTTATTTTATTTTCGATTAATAAATAATTCAATATTGCTTAAAAAATTTTTTAAAAAAATATTGCTTATGTTAAAAAAATCCATCCTAAATAGATGGCCTTGTTACATGGTGCTAAACAATAATACAATAAAATATTATTTTAGCATAGAAAAATAAATTATTCTAAAAACTTAAAAAGAAGATTTAGATTAAGAATACATAAAGAACAACCAAATTTGGGATAAATCAAAGTGTTTATAGGAAAACTATTTTAAAAAATAAAATAAAAAAATTTTTATTGTAAAAGTTTTGAAAAACCCGGTTTTCCCCAATTTAAAAATATTGATTTTTGAAAGGTTAATATACTGGTAAAATTTTCATTTTTAACCCAAATTAAATTTTGTAGAACTCGTTTTAATAAATTTGTTAGCCTTTTTAATTTTGCTTCAATTGTTTCATTTTCTTTACCCTCTGGTGTGGTTTTAAAAAATTAATCCCCCTGATTTTTGGTTTCCTTTTCATCCTGACAAGGCGAGATGGAAAACTGTAATTGTTTATTTTTAAAACTATTGCATGATTCAAAAATTTCCTGCCCTTTTGCATGCATAAAATTTTTTTTTAAATGTAGCACAATGTAAATTTAAGTCTTAAAGTTCCTAGGTGCAAGTCTTAGCCCCCAGAATTATTTTTTTGAAATAAAAGTACTTATTTTTTAGGTGCCCCCAACAGAATTTTATATTCCCAATTTGTTTAAAAAAAATAAATAATGTAAAAATAAAACCAAAAGTATTTTTAATTTTAAACCTGTTTAAAATTTGGAAAGTAAAAAATTTTCTCAAAGAAAAGATTTAAAATTTTTTCAAATTTTAACTTTTTGTTAAAAAAGCAAAAAAGCTTCTGGGAATTAATAAAATTTTTTCTAAAATTTTTAAAGAATCTAAATTATTGCCAACCAAACAATAATTTAAATTTTAAGACTTCCATAACAAATCCTTCAAAAAAAATTTACCCCAAACCTTGACCCATTTTTCCTATCAGTTTTTTCTTGAGCGTCCGATTTTTTTAAACCCCAGTTTTTCTACAAATGGAAAAAACTGTCCCCGTGCCCCCCAAAAATTTATTCATTTTCAGTTTTTTGTTTAAAACATTTAAAAAAAAAAAATACGTTTTTTTTTTAAAACGAAAAATTTGTTTTTGAATTTAATTTTTATGGTTTATACAAATAAAGTAACTTTGTGGTTCCCCCGGGTTTTTACACAAAATACGAAAGGATAATTAGACATGTGATAAAAAACTATTGAAGAAAAGGACAGAAGAAACTGATAAGAGGTTCAAAACATGAAACCCCCTGAAAAAACTAACCCCAAAAGAAAATGAGTTTTTCAAAAAAATCCTTTTCTACCCCAAACTTGGGGGGCCCAATAAAGAAATTAATTTTGTTTTTTTAACATTAAAGGGATTTTACTCCATTTTCCAAAAAAACCAAATTTTTTTTGGGAAAAAAAATAAATTTATTTTTTAGTTCTCATTTTTTTTATTTTTTAAAAGAAAATAAAAAGTATATTTTGAAATTTTACTCTTATTCCCCTTTTTTTTCTATATATAAATGTTAAATAAGCAAATTTTATTTTAAAAAGTAAAGCCTCAGGAAAGAATCAAAAAAATTTTAGTATGTAAATAAAAAATTTTACTATTTAAAATAGAAAATGGTATATTTATTTAAAAAAAGCCTGAATGAACAAAATAAATAAAAAATAAAAATACATAATTTGAAGAACCTTGAAATACGAATATTTAGTAATTAAAAAATTTAAATGCCGGTTATTAAAGACATTAAAAACAAAATTCTAACATATATTTAAACTAAGTAAATGAAAAAAAAAACTAAATGAAATTTTAAAAAGAATAACGGTAAAACATGAGAAACCGCAGGCACGCGTGGGGATTGGTTGGGGGCTTGGGCAGCCACAAAATGTAGCTCCAAAAAAAACCAGTCAAGTAGTGTTGACCAAAAAAAACGAAAAATCGCACAATTTATCAAAGTTTTCCCCGCCCAATTTCAAATGATCCGGATTAAAAATTAAAACATTAAATTTACGAAAATTTATTTTTGAAATTTTTAGGGAAATGCCTTTTTTTATGGCTTTTAAAAAGTAAAATATTGCATATATCCCTTTTTAAAGATGATAAGGGTTAAAAAGGGTTTCTTAAAATGAGATTTTACTTTAATTTTTAAAATTTTTATTTTAATGCAAAAAAATAAAAAATTTTTTATACTTTTTATTTAAAAGTAATTTTAAATTAAAACCAACAAAATTATGAAAAAAAAGTTGCATAAATTAATAGTAAAAAATTTTTTAAGGTTTTTAAAAAGGAAAAAAATTTTAAAACCTACTTAAAATTTGGTAATAAAAAATTTTCAGTATCAACAGTTTATTTTTTTTCTAACCCTACAACATTTTTTTATAACGAAAACCCATACAGTGCAATTTGTTTAATTTTAACCCAAATATTGTGATCCTCCCACATTAAATGCCCCATTCGTCCAAAGGATTAAAAAGTTAAAATTTTTAGGAATTTTTTGGGGAATTGAAAAATTTTTTTAGAGGACAAAAAATTTTGTGAAAAAATTCGGAGCCCAAATAACAATTTTTTCTAAGCCTTTTCCCGGGAAAAAAGTTAATTAAAGGGGTTTAAAAATGTTAAAAATTTTTTAAAAATTTTTTAAAATTTTTTGTTATTAAAATTTTTATTAAAAAAACCCCAAATAAAATTTTTAAAAAATTTTTTAAAAAATGGTACAAAAAAAATAAAAAAAATTAGTTTTTTAAAATTTTTAAATTTTCCTCATGGCACATACCTTACTTTTCAAGGGACTTATTCCCCTTTCTTTTTTAAAAAGAATAAGCTAAAAAATTTTTCCCCAAAAATTTTTAATAAAAATTTGAATAAAAGCCCCTTACATTTCCCTTTTGGGAAATTTGCAAAAAAAATTACCTTTTTTTGAATTTTTTGTTTTAAACCAAAATCTTCATTTTTTTTGCCCACTTGGTTTTTTTACAATTTATTTTTTTATTTAATTATTTTATTGTTTTTTTGTTTTTTTATTTATTAAAAACAAAAAAAGGTAATTAAGTATTTAAAATGTAATAAAACAAAAAACTAATGAACTCAGAACATGGAATGAAGGGACCCGAGTAAACCCTTTGTCTTGCCCCAGAATGTTTTTTGTCAAAAAATTTTTTTAAAATTAATTATTTTAGTTTTTTATTGATTTTTAATTGTTATAAATTTTGTGACCCCGAAAACATTTTTTTAAAAGGAAAAACACACTTTAACAAGAAATTTTAAATTTCATTATTAGGGTTTTTTCGGGGACAATTTTTCCCTTTTTTTATCTAACTAAGTTCTAAGAAAAACCTTAAATGATAATTTTCTTGGTTTTTTTAATTTTTTCCTACTATTTCTTCGGTTTTATTTATTCTTTTTTAATGAAAAAAAAAATAAAAAAAATTTGAAAAAAATTTCTTTTTGTAAAAAATAACATCCAAAAACAATAGTTTACATGAAAAGATAATCTGTAAAGTATTTTTTTTTTTATTTAATTTTTTCTGAAAATAAAGATATGTAAATTACCTTTTTATTTTTTTTTTTTTTTATTTATTGCAAACATGCGAAATTACGCCTAATCAAAAAATTTAAAAAAAGACCTGGGGTTTATAAAAACCGTTTAAAAAAATTTTTTTCTTTTATTCCCCTTTTTTTATTTCTTTACTCGCTTGATATTCCAAAGGGGGAAAAACTTTTTGTGTAAAAAAACCACAACAAATTTTGGGAACCAAATAAATTGATTTTTTCACATTTTTTTAATTTTAATTTTGCAAAAAAAATTATATTTTTATAATTCTTTTGGAAAAAAACCCAAAATTAAAAGCTTATTTTTTTTATCACAGTCATTAAAGCCCCCAATTTCAAATATTAAGGGTTATTTAAAAACCCTAATTTTTTTCATTTTTTTTATACTTTTTTTTTCTAAAAAAAAAAAAAAAAAAAAATAAAAAAAAATTTTAAACATTTAAACTCGTTAGTTTTAAAAAATGACTTTCCTTTATTACACAATTAAAATTGCATAAAAAATGGTTTTTCCTAAGGAAAATGAAGTAAACCCCGGGAAATCTTTTTTTAAAAAACCTTTCTTGTCGGGCCAATTAATTTCTTGACAAAAAACCAAAAGGGGGGGGTCGCACCGTTTTTTTTTTGGTGAACCAATCCAAAGTTGGTGGTGGAACTTCAAAACTATTAAAAATAAGGGATAAAGACCCTAGGTTTTTGGCCGTGCAGTATGTTCTTTTTGTATCCTTTTTATGGGAACCGTTTGGGCAGTTCGCGAAGGGCAACCCCTCCACCGACAAAATTTCCCAAATCTTAGGGAAACAGACCACTATAGACGCCGCCTGAAAAACAATACCCCGAATAAAATAGTCCTACATGAATTATTCAAATAAAAACATGTCATGTGTTATGTTTTTATGGAATTCTTTTTATTGGAAACTAAAAAATAACAGATCATTTTCCCGAAATACAAATTTATTGTTTAATCAACTTACTATCATTTAAAATCAAAAATAAAAATTTTTCTATACCCCTTTAATAGCAATTTTAAAAAAAACCATTTTTCTTTTGGAAATTTCAATGAAATATTAAATTAATAAAGAATTTAAATTTTGGGTTCAAAAACCTTCAAAATTAAAAAATAAAACTTTTTTTAAACCTTAAGTTACATTAAAAACAAATAGCAAAAAAAAAAAACAACAACAAATATGGCATATTATATGAGACACGAATTTTAAAAAAAAAAAAAATTAGAAAAAAAAAACTTAAAAATAAAATTGAAATATATCATGTAGAAATAAATCCTGCTAAGCAGTTTAAATTAACCCAATAACTTCAAAGGGTTAAAAGATTTAAAATATTAAAACCGAAGTCGCCTATAATTTGAAATGGCAAGAGTCAAGATAGTTTACAGAAAGCATGTTCAACATTTTTATCGTCACTTAACAAAACCTAATTAGATTATTAAATTTATTTTTTATTTATTCTTAAACTTATTTATTTTTTTTTAAAAAGCCGATCGCAAGTATGGGCAAATATGGTTTTTTGAAGATGTGTGAGTGTAATGAACGAGAGAATCATTTTTACAAATCCAGTTAAAATTTAGCTCAAAAAGGACTATTTATTAATAGCCCAATAGCCATGCAACTACGGCCTAGAGCTTTACAGGGAATCCGAACCATGTAGTTTTTGGTCTGATTTTCAGCTAACTCCCAGCTGACACTCAATTCTTTTCCCTCACAACATCTAACCCTTTGAAACCTCCAAATGACACCCTAGACTTCTCTGAAATGCCCCTCAATGGCAACCATTTTTCGGACATCTGACAACAACTTCATTTCTCTTTTTTGGGGTAGTTGGTAAATACAGTGGCCTTCAACTATTCAGATTGCGCAATACGGAACCCCGTCCTCCCTAAAAAATTAAAAAAAAAAGGAAGCTTTTTTCTTTTGCAGTAAAATCGGTCATCAATAAAAGTCCCCAAAATTTTGCCCACTATATGCATAAGAGTGTATGGAAACAAGACAGCAAAGGGGACATTCTTTTCCGCCCCTTATTGTGCTTAATTTTATTTTTTCACCTTTTGTTTTTAAGAATTTGCACAAAGCCCCACATTTCCTAGGGCCGGTATGTGAAAGATTAACCTTGACCCCAGTACTTTGGGACCCAGCCAATAATAAGTGTATTTTTTTTGCATTTTTAATTTTCTACCCCTTCTGTTGATTTTTTTAGTTTATTGTGTTTTTTTATTTTTTGTGTACAATATGTGTTGTTATATTTTTTTGACAATGGCAGAAAAAGTTTTTTTTACCCGGTTTTGTTGCAGTATGTTAAAAGTAAAAGCCTACTTTTGTCTCATTTGTGAGTTGATATAAAACAGTTCTATTTGTAATTTTAATTAAAAAAGACAGCATTGTTAATCTAATAGACAACATTTAAGTATTGTTGATAATGAAAAACCTTGAAACTACAGTGTATACAGTTTTTATCTTTTTCTGGATAAGTTTGCTGCCCATATTAAACCGGATATTTTTCCAAATCTACTGAAAAGTAAGTAGATCATCACTGTATGGTTTTGTAAAAATTTAAATCTCAATCAAAAATACATTAAAACACATTAAAAAACCCCAAAATGTAAACTTGGATTTTCCCTGGCATTATTAGAAATTTAAAAACCTTTTTTTAAAAATTTTTTTATATTGATACATATTGATTTAAACAAATTACTTTGATTACAAATTATTACCAGAATGCTATAGGGGAAACCATAAAAAGATATCAATTTTAACTTAAAAAATAGGCCTATTAACGAAGGGCCCACATTTTTCAAAAAAAACAAACGTTAAAATTTTTCTTTGGTAAAAAAAAAAAATAAATTTAACTGTAATAAAAATTCAATATCAAACATATTTGCAAAGTACGGCCCAAATTTATTCACTTTACTAAATATAATAAATTGAATTTTGTGCATAATAAAGATTTTATTGATTATGAAACTTACTTATTTTTAAAACGAAACAATGTGCATTTTGTAAAGAAATAAATGAAAATCAAGATTTTACTTAAAAAGAACTTCCGTAAGAGACATTTTTGTCTGATTTGTTTGGTGGGAACTGGGGCTCGAAGCTCCGAGTTTTGCCCGGGAAACAGGGTTGTCGAGGAAAAAAGCCATCCGTGCTTTGGGGCATGCGTTTGCAAGTACAACAGCACAAAACCCAACACCACTTACACACAGGCTACAACAAATAACATTTCTTACAAATTGTATTCAGGAAAAAGTTATTAAAAAATTTACATACAAGAACCAAAAAAGTTAATTTTTTTGACTTTTCAATACTTATAGGGGGGTTTTTTAGTATTTTTTAAAGAGGTGAAAATAAACATGAGAATTGAAATTTTTTATTAAATCAAGTTGAAAAATTCAAATGGGTGAGTTTTTAAAACTTGTTATAATGATCACTGCAACAATTTGATAGGGAAAATTGTTTTTAAATCAAGCAACCACTTTAAATATGTATCGATTTTGGGTAGTATTTAACATTAGTAAAAATATAAGTTTAATTATTTTTATTTTTTTAAAATTTTAATAAAAAATGATTTTCCTCGGATTTGTACCATTTTTTAAATTTAAAAGTTAACTTTAATTAAAAAATTTTGTGGGAAAAATTGAGCTTTAAAAAAAAGTGGTAAAAAATAAAATAATTTTTTAAACTAATTTTTAATACTTTTTTGTATTTTATTTATTATATAATTTCAACTTTTAAGAATTTTTCCAAAAGGTACAACTGGTATTGGGCCTCATGTTTCCCTTTTAATAATTTAAAAATTTTTTTAAAAAAGCATTTAATTATAAATTGTAAAAAAATTTTGGTAAATGGTTTAGCAAGACCTTTTAAAGGAGTTTTTAAATTTTGGGTGAAAAAATAAATAAAAAAAAACAAAAATTATTTTAAATTATGTCTCAAGATGAAATAAAAAGAAAGCAAAAATAAACCCAGAAAATTTCAAGCATTACCTCAGAATTTAACCTTTCGGGCCCCACAATACTACACTGAAAAGAAAAAAAAATAAAAAAAACTGATACTGCTTGCAAGTGACGATTCTATTAAGTAATCATTAATTGAAATAAATCTAGTAAGACTAAACGGGGACTTTGAAATCGAGTGTAAAAATAGAAATTCTTTAAGAGCTAAAATTTTTAGTGATTCATTTTCCAAGCACAAAAGTTTTACTTGTCATCATATTTTATTTTATAAAGCTTGACGGGGGTCACTAATTAAAATCACTAAAATAAAGTTTGCTTATTTAAAAATTTCATAACTTTTTAAAATAAAGACTGAAGTAAATATATGTTGAAAAAATCAAAATAAACTTTTATCAACAGTAGAATTTTATATATAAAAGGTTTTAAATTAATAATTAATTAAAGAATAACAATTATTATTGTAAAATTTTAAAAACGGTTTAACTTAACATTAAGGATGTAAACCTTTTTTTAACAAAAAAAAAATTTTTAACTTTTTACCATGTCTTTTTTTTGAAATTAGTAAACATCAACCAATATTTATTTATTTGAAGTTTAAAAATTAATCTTTACATGAGACTAGGGTAAATTTTAAATTCAATCCCTACCACCATTCTATCAAAAAAGCCATTTTTTTTTTGGGGCCCAAAAAGAACAACAAAATTTCCAAAAAAGTATTGTTTGGAAAGAAAAAGGGCTTTTAACCCCCATAAAACTTCCCAGAAATAACTTTTTTTTTTTTAATATTTTAGGGTTTTGGAAGGGCCTAAAGCCAGGAATTAGTATATTTTAGAGATATGACATCACAAACTTTCCTTTGAAGACAAGTTCACTAACCCCAGGTAGTAGTAACATACACAAAAGAAACACAAAATCACCCCCGAATTTTCTGTCCCCCCCCTGGCACTTTTTCCGGGGATTTAAAAGAGAGAACTGACAAGGCTTTCACTATTGTGGGGAGGGGGGCATGGTGGGGGGTTTTACATCCATAGAGCAACACTCAGGTATTGATCCCGTTTTTTTTCAGTTTGGTATATTATAAGTTTTGATGGGGGAAGGGGTTGAGAGGAAGGGTTTATCTATTTTCTTAGGTGGTCCGGGGTTTGTTATCCCTTGGGGTTTAGTTCCATCCTTCAGGTTTGGGAACAATGGCAGGAAGGGAAAGGGTTTTGTTACTTTAGTGGGGTAAACTTACAAAATTTTGGCTATGGAGAAGAGTAGGGAAGATACAGGTTTTCAAGATTTTGGACTTTGCAACATGTCTATGGCCATTCATGCATTTTTTGAAGCGTTTCACTGGTAAGGCCCATATATTGGGGGGACAATGCTGGCACGGAGTTGAAAATTAGATTGGTGGGGAAACACAGGATGGTTTCCCCGGTATCTTGTGGTTAAAGGGGGGAGTGGGTGGTTAAAGATGTGGCGGGAGAGAAAAAGGGAGGTTTTTCAAGATTTCTTTTTTACAAGGGAACCCGGGTGGTTGCTGGTTTTAGAACAGGGCAGGGTGTTTGGGGAAACAGAACTTAGGATGGACCAGGGTTTTGGCGGATTTTTTGTCTGAAATACAGTAGGAGGTTTTTAAAGAGATCTTTGGTGGGGGGGGAAGTTTTTAAGATGTTTTAAGCCATCTTTCAGGAATTTTGGGTTGAGTTTCTGTAGGCCATGGTAGTAATTAGTGACAAGGGGTAGCATTGGGAACTTTAATTTTGGTTTGGGGTTGGTTTTGGGACTGGGCTAACGGATTTGGTTTTTTAAAAAAGTTGGGGGGTAACCTCCTTTTGGGGAAAGCACTGACAAGTTGGGTTTTTGTATTTATTTAGGTTTTCTAAGGGGGGAAATTTTGTTTTGGCTAGGTATAGGGTAGGAGGTTTAGTGTTATTGGGGTGACAGCCGGGTTTAATTTGGTATTTTTTGTTTATTGGGGCGGTTTGATGTAAAAATCAGAAATTTGGGGCCCCGCCCCCAATCCCAAATTCAACAAACAAGGAAGTTAGCGTTCAGAAGAGGATGCAGGTGAAATTCAGGGATGAAAAGCAGGGATGAACAGTTTTGTTGGCTTTGAAAAAGGTTTTTTTTATATTTAAATTTTGTTTGTTTTTTATGAATTAGTGATGTATTAAACTACCCCAAATTTGTTATGCCTCTATTTTTAAACCCAAATTTACAAGTTAATTAACAAAATTAACTGTTTGATAATTTTAAAATAAATTGCACCCTATTAAAAATTTTATTTTTGTAAAAATTTTTTGCCTAATAAATTTATTTATTTTCAGTTTTTAAATTTGAAGCTTTAAGTGGAATTATTAGTTTTATTTTTTTTAAGTTGAAGACTTTTAGGGAATTATTTTTTTTGCGAAAAAATTTTTAATTTTCCCAAATTTTGAACTGTTTGACCCGTAAAAAATGAAAACGTCCTGGAAAACCCGTTTATCAATTCAATCACAAAACCAAGGTTTAAAAAAATTTTTTGGGGACCCCGTTTAAAACCTAAAAATTGTTGCTATTAAGGGTTAAAAATGCCATGGTAAAAAATATTTTTTTACCCCTTTTTTTTTTGTGATTTGGAAGTAAAAATTTTCTATCACATTTTAAATTTTTCTTTTTCTTCCAAAGCGGATTAAAATTCTATAATTAATGGAATTCCCACTCTAACCCCAACAAAAGTGGATTTCACCCAAAATACAAATTTAAGTGTATTTCCCACAATAATACCAAATGTAATTATTAAAAATCAAACCCCCGAAAACAGTTTCATTATTTTTCCCCCCCACCCCATACAAAAAAAGTGGAAAATTAAACCCCCCCCCCAAAATACAATTTTTTAAAAAGGCCCCCCAAAAAACCCATTGAATAAAATTGTGTTTTTTTTTTTCATTTTTTTTGCTTAAGTTAAGCCAGGGGCCCTTTGCTTGTAACAATTTTAAGTTTCTTTCTTAATGTTTTTACCGTACCTTATGATTAAAAATTAACATGACATTTTTTTGATTAGCAATTTTTAAGAGATTAATGAAAAATTTTTTTTAAAAAAATTTCTTTGGTTAATATTTGATGAAAACTACGGCTTGTTTTAAAAAAGTAAACATTTTTTTACGGTCTTAAATTAGCCCCAAAAATTTTAAAATTTGGCATGTTTTAAAATTAAATTCTGGTTGAAAGAAATACATTTATAAAGAAATGTTTTTTGCATTTTAACTTTTAAAAACCCAAAATTAACTAAACCTTTTTCATGAAAGTTTATTTTGGAATAACCCATCCAAAAAAAAACAAATTTTTTTCAGTTTTTTTTACAAAACAGACAATCTTAAATTATAACTAATTGGCAACGAATTTATTTCTTTAATTTTGAAAAATTCCTTAAAAAGGTGAATTTATCAATTGATAAAAAAGGCCAAATAATTTTGGGTTTCCCCAAAAACTGATTTTTAAATAACCAAAATCCCAAACGGGGAATTTTTAAAAATTTAAAAACCATCATGCTAATAAGGGTTAAAAAAATCAAAATTTTAATCCCTTTTATTTGCAATTTTAAACCATAAAATTTTTTTTTTTACCCAAAAAAACATTTTGGGGGTTTTTAACTCAAAAAGACAAAAAAAGGAAAAAATGTAAAACTAAAAACCAAAGTTTTTTAAAAATTTTTGATTTTCAAGAGCTTTTTTCACTTAAATCTGGTTTGGGAACTTTTTTATGTTGTTGGCCTCATTCGGTTGTCTTCCTTCCCGGAAAAAAAAACAAAATGTTGGGGGACGGGGTTTTTTTAGAAGGGCTTTGGGAAAATCCAAAAAAGGGTTCAGTTTTGACCCTCCCCAAAATTAAAAATTTTGGAATGAAAAAGACAATTGTAAATTTTTTAATGATGTACAGCAATATACAAATATGGGAAACTTAAAAATTTAATCTCAAATTTTTTTTTAGGGTGCTTTTGCAACCCCAATTTTTTTGGAATTAAAAAATCCCAGACATTTTTTTTTACCCAAAAGTAATCAACATTTTTTTAAATGGTATCTCGAAACCCAAAAATTTTTTTTGAATCACCCAAAACCCGATTTTGGGGTTGCAAAATTTTTTTTTTTTTTTTTTTTTAACTAAGAAATTTATTTGGTATTAAGTAATTATCTTTTCCCCCAATTTTTTTAAAGTCAAAATTGTTGAAAAAAAAATAAAAGAACAAATTTAAAAAAAAATTTCTTACCAAAATTTTTTTTTAAGAAAAGTTTTGCCCTTTTTTTTCAATGGGAAAAAACTTCCTCTCATACTTTTTTCTCAAATTGAAATTTGTTAAAAAAACAAAAAATTTTTCAAAAAACTTTATTTCCCCAAATAAAAAAAGAAAATGAAATAAACGCACCCCTTTCCCGAAAAATTTTCTTATTGCGTTCTTCCCCCCTTTGGCATTGAGGATGAATAATTTAAAAAAAAATTAAAATTTAATAAAAGCCCAAAAAAAAAAACAAAATTATTTTAAAAAGTAAACAGAAACCCAATTACTAAGAACCAACGCATAAGTTTAAAAAATTTTTAAACAAAATGCCTTGTTTTCAGGCCAAGTTTTTTAAATAATTTTTATTACAATAATATTCTTTTTTTTTTCAAATAATAAGTGTATAAAAAAAATTTTTTTTTTTAACAGTTAAATAGTCCAAATTAGTCAATATTTTTTTTGGATTTAAAATTTAAAAATTTGTATGAAACAATAAAAAAACAGCATTTTTTTAACGGGGACAAAACCCAAAAAAAATAGAAAAATTCAAAGGGCACAAGGTTTTCCTTTGGCCCTAAAAAAATTTTGGATGTTTTTAATAAAAGGTTAAAAATTTTTTTACTTCTTTTTTTATAATTAAATTTACCCAAAAAATTAAATTCTTTTAAAACTTAAAAAAAAATACAGTATAAAAGGGGGTTTTTTTCTAAGGAAAGATTAAATAATAAAAGCATATACCCCCTTTCATAATGTAGTTAAATAAACCAAAAACCAAATTTTCTGTCTATGGCACATTCTTCAGGGGGTAAGAAAGAAGAACACATGGGTAAAGGGGGGGGATGAACACCGAAAATACACTCAGGTATTGACTTTTTTCCCCCAATAATAAATTTCGGGTGATTGACCCCCCCCATTCTATAGCATATTCACTACTAAAAAAATGAAAAATGTATTGGCCAAAAACGTCTTAGGCGGTTACCCCCCACAAAAATTTGTCATGGTTAAGGCAAAAAAAATAAATTTTACTAAATATAAAAAAATTTTGGGGTTCCTTTTCATTTTAAATTTTTGGGGTTAAAAGTTTAAAACTGTACCTTAATAGTTTTTATATTCCGGGTTTTTTTTTATATTGAAAAAAAAATTTTTTTTCATTTATTCAGAAACCCTTTAAATTTTTAAAAAAAAACAATTTCGAATTATTTTGTTTAAATTTTTTTTTAATTATTAAATTTGTTAAAAAAACTACGAAATAAAAAAACTAAATTATTAAAAAAATTCAAAATTACCTTAAAAGAAAACCAAAATTGATTTTCCCCAACTTTTGCTGTTTTTTTAAAAAGAATGTTTTAAAATGGGTCCATTTTTACTTTTAAACACTTTTTAAAATGTTTTTTGTTTTCTCATTTTTTGGGTTTTTTTAGCGGAAAAAAACCATAAAACCGTTAATTTTCCGCGAAATTCCTTTTTGTAAAAAATTTTCACCATGATTTTTAACCCCAAAGGAATAATCGGTGTTTTTGGCAAGGGGAAAAGGCCCTAACCCAAATTGTAAAATTTATATTAATAAATAACCCGGGAAATGGGGGGGTGCCCCTCATGCTTAGAAAAAAACTCAAAAAGAAAATCCCCCGCCGTGGGGACCATTTAAAACAAAAAAAATCCAATTTTATCTTCAGATTGTTTTCCCCTCCCAAAAATAAGACCACACCAGCTTACATAAATGGTTTTAAAGTTCTTTCAATTACCTCATGGGATTTCTTACCCATAGCCATTGGCAAGTTGTTGCCCCCCCCAGTGCTGTTAAAAATAAAAGAATACGTTGACGTTTGTTGTTAATTTTAAAAAATAGCAAAACCCAAACGAAGGGAAACCCCCGCTGGAAAGTTAACCTTTTTGAATGAAAAAATGAAATTATGTTTATGAAAATTCCAATTGACTGTAAACCTTCCGCCAGAGAAGGCCTGTACTTAATGGACTTCGGGAACAAAACGTTAATAATGTTTTAACCCCTTTTTGGAAACACGTTCTAAAAGTACGAATTTTAGTGTCCTGTTCCAAATGAGGAAAGTTTTTTGTTTTTTAATCTGGAATTTTTTAGGGTAAGATTTTTATTATTTAACTTTGATTACCCAAAATAAAAAAAAAATAAAAAAAAATCACAATTTTCCATTAAAAGTAAGGCATTTTTCAGGGAAAAAAAAACCTCAAATCGGAAAAACAAATTATTTTTCCTTAAAAAATAGTTTTGTAAACCAAAACATACTAATTAAAAATTTAAAATTAATAAAAAGGTTTTTACAAAAACCGAAATCGGAAAAATTTTATCAGTGTTTTCATGGGGGTTTTTCAAAAATTTAAAAAAAATTTAAAAAATTTAAAAAAATTTTCGTACAATATAGTTTTAGGTTTAAAAAAGATCTGACAATGTTTTATTGTTTATTTTTTTGGGAACATTTTATTTACTTTTTTTTTATTCTTAAAAAATAATAATAAAAATGTTTTTTAACAAAAATGATTTTTTTTAATTTGTATAGTAAATTTTTTGGATTAAAAAATTTTTTTTTAAATTGATTTTGTTTTTTTAAAAATATTTTCAAAATTATTCAAATTTTTGTTTAAAATTGAACTAAAAAATTTTGAAAAATTGTGGCCTTTGGCCTTTTAAAAAATTTTGACACTAAAATAAAAAACTGAATTTTTTTTTTTAATATAATTTTTAAACCCATTAAAATAAAAACCTTAAAAATACAGTTAAAATTTTTTCTTTAAGGAAAAATAGAAATTATAAATTTAAAAACCTAAAAAATATTTATAAATTTAAAAAAATTTCACCCCAAAAAAACAAATTTTTTTCTGTCTCCTCAACTTTTTGGTAGTAAGAAAGAGAGAGAAATTGCTATGGTGGGGGGAGAACGTCATGAATCACCCTGTATATATATGAAGTTTTCTGATGGGGAAGAGGTTGAGGGGAAGTGTTCTATCTTATGTTCAGATTAGGTGGGTCACAGGATTTTATTATCCATTGGTGTGCTAATTCCATCCTTCGGAGTTGGGAACTATTGGCATGGGAAGGAAGGGATCTGATTACTTTAGAGGTGTAACACTTATCATAATTTTGGTTATGGAGAGGAGTATGGGAAGATACAGGTTTTTCAGTATTTTAGACGTTGCAATCATGTCTATTGCCATTCATGCATTTTCAAAGGGTTTCACTGGTGAGGCCGATATATTGGGCAGGACAGTGCTGGCACTGGAATTGATAAATTAGATTGGTGGAATCACAGGAGTGGTTTCCAGGTATCTTGTAGGTTAAGGAGGTAGTGGAGCTAATAAAAGATGTGGCTGGGAGATTAATAGGCAGGTTTTGCAAGATTTCTTGTTACAAGGATTAGAAACGGGTGGTTGCTGGTCTTTAGGACAGATCAGGATGTTGGAATCAGGTAACTTAGGATGGACCAGGATTTGGCGGAGGTTTTTGATTTGTCTGAAAGTCACAGTAGGAGGTTTTTCAAGGAGATCTTTGGTGTGGGAGGAAGTTTTTAAGATGTTGAAGCTATCTTTCAGGATTTGGTTGAGTTTCTGTAGGCCATGGTGGTAATTAGTGACAAGGGGTAAGCATTGGGAACTACTTCTGGTTTGGGGTTGGTTTTGGGACTGGGCTAAATGGATTTGGTTTTTAATAAGGCTGGTAGGGTAACCTCTCTTTTGGAATGCACTGACAAGTTGGTTATTGTATTTATTTAGGTTTCTAGGAGAGGAAATTATATGTTTGGCTCGGGTGGCTAGGCTATAGGGTAGGGAGCGTTTAGTGTTGTTGGGGTGACAGCTGTATAGTGAAGGTATTGTTGTTTATTGGTAGGTATGATGTGAATATCAGTTTGAAGGACACCGTCCTCCAATCCAACTTCAACATCAAGGAAGACTATGCGTTCAGAAGAGGATTGCCAGGTGAAATTCAGGGATGAAAAGTTTTGTAGGTTTTGAAGAAAGGTTTCAAGATTGGTTTCAGAGTCAGTCCAGATCATGAAAATATCATCGATGAAATGGAGCTAGCAGAGGAGTTTGACGAGTTGTTTTTGAGAAGGAAAGTCTTCTCCAATTTCCCCATAAACAGGTTGGTAAAGGAAGGGGCCATGCGTGGTTTGTTTCAAGGACGAATTGAATCAGCTGAACTAGGAAGGCAGTGCTAGGTTCGGTGTTTGGAGGGCGTGTATTGAAAAAATACTCAATGCTCAGCTAAGCCATGAGCGTTGGGTATATTGGTGTACAGTGAAGTGTCATCAATGGTAACCAGTTTGGTGTTAAGGGGTAGAGGTTGGGGAAGACTGGAAAGGAGACTAAGGAAATGATTGGTATCCTGGACGTGGGAAGGAAGTTATCGTACTCTCATTGACAAACATCTACCAACTGAAAAAAACTGCATCAATACCTAAGTATTGCTCTATGGATGTACAACCCCCACCAAAGCCAGGTACCCAGCAATGGTGGAAGCCATGTCAGTCTCTCTCTCTCTCTCTCTTTACTCACCTGAAGAAAGTGCCAGTGGCACTGAAAATTTGTGAGATTATTTGTTTCTTTTGTGTATGTTACTACTACTCTGGTGTTAGTGAACTTTTCTTCTAAGGTAAGTTTGCTGATGTCCTATCTCTCTAATATACTAATTCCTGGCCTAGTGCCCTTTTACCTAACATAAAAGAGTACTTATTTAAGATTTCAATGTCTCCAAAAATTATATTTATATGTATGATTTTAAAAACACATAATTTGTGATAATATTGCAGGTATATATTGATCCCATGTTACACATACCTTGTGGAATAAGTCAGTAAAAAAGGAAATAATGTCTTCACTTAGGCCAAGTTAGGACTGACTCTCCTTAATATAGTACATTGTTCAATTGAATAGGTCGGTAGCGAAGTTGGTTGAAGCCCAGCTTCATAATCGAAAGGTTCTCAGTTCGGTCCCAATTAGTCATAACAAATTTTGAAAGGGATCAGCTGATAGTTACCAGCAGTTTATCTGTCATTGGGCTATTAATTAATGACACTTCCTAGAGAATAGTCGTCCTTAGTTTGTAACAATGACTACATTTGCTCATGTAAACTCATCACACTCATTCCAAACCATATTCACCCATATCTTGACGACTGGCATCATAAGAATAAATAAATATATCCATTATCAATAATAGTAATCAGAACCGTTTATAGTTGGTACATATAATGGAAGGTTTGAAAACCTGTTTTTCAGTTATTGTTTATAAAACTGAACAATAATAAAACTGTTATTGCGTATTTCCATTTTAAAACTACACATTCTAATTACCTAGAGTTGTTTTGCATGGCCTGAACATGGCCAAGGTATATGTCTGATAAGAGGAAGTTGGGATATGTGGTTTCTTTGATGAGCCGCTCTACTTCTTGCTGGGCTTCGCTGAACACAGTGCAGTCTAGATCCGCGGCCTTGATGCGCCGATGCACAGCTTTCCGCAGCTCCTCTTCTATACCTAGCTGCGTTTTCATAAAATACCTCCTGCAAAACATCAATGACCAAAAGTTAAAAAGTAGCTCATTTTGAAACATTTCAATTTACAAGCGTAACTAAAAATCAAAAAGAATGCTAATTATTGCATTGTTTGTCACAAATTCCATAGTGGCAGGCCATTTCTTAAAATTAATGCACTATATCATTTAAAAGTCTGTGTTGTAATAAACATAATAATAAAGTATCTACTATTATGTATTTTCTTGTTGAGAAAAGGTATGCTGAACCTAATTACATAGAAAAATTAGTATGCTATTAAAAACAAACATTGTTTACTATAATTTTTATATAACTGTTTATATTCTGCAAAATCGAATTTTCAAAATTACGGCTTTGAGATAAATAGAAAACTGCGTTTTATGAAAATATCAAAATATACAAAATCTAGGCGAAAAGATTTTTAAATAAAACAATAAAAATTTTAAAATTATTTCTTATATTTCTAAAATTTTCATATTTTCACTGCGCTGGAACAATAACCAAATGCAATTGTGAATGATATTTTCTGTAACTTTATAAATTATTGTGTCGTTATTATTTAGCGGAAAATAATAAACTAAATACCAAATTAATCATTGTAATGTGTTGACAACAACGATATACAGTGTGATATCAAACAATGCTTTTTAACGTAGTAAAGAAACAATTAAAAACATTGCCCGAACGACTACTCAGTAGTCGATTGCCATTGGGGTGACATTTTTCATTGACTAATCATTAGTCAGTTACCTAGGGTTAAAAAAGAACAACAGAAGTTTGCACTAAGCTGATATCAGCTACCATTAGTGACTTTTCCAAAATAACAACAGTGTGATATCATTCAATGCTTTTTAACATAGTAAAGAAGCAATTAAAAACAACATTGCTCAAACGACTACTCAGTAGTCGATTGCCATTGGGGTGACATTTTTCAATGACTAATCATTAGTCAGTTATCTAGGGTTAAAAAGGAACAACAGAAGTTTGCACTAAGCTGATATCAGCTACCATTAGTGACTTTTCCAAAATAACAAGAAAAATTATTGCCATTACAAGTTATGTTTCATAGCGTCCTTGACACTACCAATTACTTCAGTGATACTGAGCTATAAGTATATGACATCAGATATTTTCTTGCTCATAATCTAAGTATATTAAACCCAAGTCGAACATTTAAATGTAAATAAAGTAAAATGAGAAGAATGGTCAGCAGACCCATAGAAAAAATAGGGTTAGGGAAAAAGTCCCCATCTGAGTATAGCTATTATCCAATAGTATAAATATTTTCTTCTTTCAAAATAAATATTTTCATATTTCATGCTGGTCGAAATTTAGAACTATTGAAATGTGACATAACACCAAAATAAAACGATACTATCTAACGTTGTACTTGATTACAATTTCAGAATAGACTAATTGTAACCTATTTTGTATTAAAGTAGAATATTTTTCTCCGGAATTACTATATATTCTATTTTTTATTTTAAATTTAATTTAACAAATATTCTCAAAATTAAGTAAACATTCTGCTTTAATCATAATCCTGTAATTGTTACCTGTATATGACACGAACTAGTTGGCCTATCTTTTCTAGATCTGTCTGCTTGCGCAGGCCTTCGCAGGCGAACCAGAAGTCTAGTGCGTCTGCATGTTGCTGGCCCTCGCTCTCCAGGTATCTTCGGAAAAGATCGACACCGTCCGGATCCTCCAGTAGTGCTGACAGGCAGCGGGCCCAACGTAAACATGAGGGAGGAGAAGAGGGATCCCGTCCACTCGGTGAACTGCAGCCCTCTGGTTCGAAGCCTAGTGGTGCACATCCTTCTGCAACACCTTCAACTTAGTTCTCTCCCAGATATTATATCATTTCTTATTGCATCTACTGAGAATCAGGCTTTTGATAAATCAAGTTGTGGTAACCATTTGGGAGCGTTTGCTGTAATATAATGTTAGTCTAATAAATAGAAAAAAAAAAAGTATTAAGTCACCAATGGTCTTGATATGGGCAAGCATTTTTAGGTTATTATTCTTATAAACCTGTAAAAATATAAAAACAAGAAAATACAGATGCTCATAATATTATTAAATTTGTATGAATACTAGAATAGAGATGGCCACATAAGAACACAGCCCACAAAAAAAGACCAGCTTATTTTTGTTTTGTAAGTTTGGACTATCAGCTTATGGAATATTGCTTATGAAATATTTCATAGCCAAACAGGAATTGAACCACAGGTGGATGAATGACAAGCCACTGCCACAGCCCTTGGCTACTGCCCATAGTGAGATACCCGAGATAGTAAGAGGAACTAAGCAAATAATAAATCCGGCTTTTAGTAGATTAGTATTAAACCAAGATTAGCTGGTTGCCTGATTATTTATTTAATTCAGATTGAATCCTGCTATGTAATTAAACTCCCTAAGATAGTTTGGGTTTGAGCTCATGCCAATTTATATAATTTATGTTAATGGTGTATTGTCGAAATGTTTTGGCATAAAAATATCTTGATTACCTGGCAAGCTCTCGTGGTAAGAGAGGGTGGATCGGCGCGGTGTGGGGACGGGGGAGCCCCCTCGGCAAAGCTTGCCACCCCATTGCGCTATTGGAGACTGAAATCCGGCACAAGTCTCCTCTCCTGCACAAAGCAAATTATCATCTTAAAAATAGATCCTATGTTTCATTAAAAAGGTATGAACTATTGATGATATTTTAAGTAAAACTTTAAATAGGTTTTAAGATTATGTTAGTTTCTTAAATAAATGTTATATTAATCTAGATTACAATAATAGAAATGGACTAAGGATTAATGTGTATGATTGTTTGGGCCTTGTACACTGAAGAGAAAAAGATAAAAAAGACAACAATGGCCATGGACATTTTATGAAAGAAAGATCCTAAATAAAGAAGATTAGCAGACTGAAAAGTTAACTGTTTTCAAGGGTGAAAATTGATTTTGTGAGTATTTACATCATAGAGTTAGTAAATATAGTTCCATAGTATATTTATGACTTATACATAAATATACAGATTGAATGTAAAGTTCAGGAATAGAATAAAGTATGTAACCAAGGCAAAGCAGCAACTAACTAGTTGGAGAGCATTTTGGATACGTGTTACCAACCAGAAACCACGTCTTTCTGTATGCAGTCTTAATTCATCACTGCATCAACCAAACCCTAGAGTAATTAAAAATATTGTTAGCATGTTTGCTGCTAGCCCCAAATTGAGCTCTGGCCCAATTACTAGAGTGTTATGAGATAAAACAAATGTTGATATTAATATTTTTAACACTTTAATATTAAAAACAATAAAAGAGTAGGAGCACAAAACGAAGGAAACACATGATAGATATAACTCTTAATAGGAATGCATTCACCAAGCATAATCACAAACTGATTGTGCATAGGCAGGAAATAAGAAGATAAGAAGCAGGAAAATTGTATTGAACGTCAAAAAGAGTGTCATCTCCACATGAAATACGATAAAGATAACACTTTTCCATCATTCGTAGTGAACATGGGAAAAGCCTCCAGCCAACAATCATATCACACAAATGACACTTGATTAAAAATATAAACAATTAATTGCATTTAACTTATATCCAAAAACTCATTATTTCACTGTCTTATCATCTCCTTGCAATCATGCATACGAGCAAGTATTTTCAACATTTAAATACAAATCTTCATATTAAATTTAAATAATAGTTACCAGGTACAACAGGTGGTCTCGGTGAGTTCTGGTGAAAAGTAATGGGTTGTGCTGCGGCGCCCGTGTCCGCAGGGGCGCTCATTGCAGGGGGGAACCTACCCTCCAGCCACTACGCCGCACTAACATTGCGCCAGCACTGTAATAAAGAATAAATAAAATAATAATAAGACATGCTTGATTATTTACAAACTGAAGTAAAATGAACACTAACCACATTGGCTGACATTCAATTTTTTTTAATCTACAAAAAATAAAACTCTGCAAGTTTTGAACTTTTAACTATGTGACAATAAATATTTTTTTAAAAATACATGCCGATTTTACACTGTCTTACAAAAATAACTAAGATTCTGGATATATGCAAGCAGGCAACTAATCTGGTCTTGGATCCCGAACAAAAACAGAAAATGTCAAAAAATAAATAAAACAACCTAACAGATAGCCCTCCCTGCACAAAACAGTGAACTGCTTAAGCATTAAAATGTTTTCACTGATTTAACAAACATCAAGTAGAGTTCACTAAAAATTCTAAACTAGTCAAATGATACAAGTACACCTTCTCTCTACAGCCAAGAGAATGTACGAATAGGATCAAATTGATCCAATAAGATAAAATGTTTGATCCATTGTGATGTGTCTTTCATAATTTCTAAAGTTTGTGTTCAGTGGGATTATCTCCTATGGTAAGTTTAGGTATACCTATCTCTTCCATTATAATATCATACGTACATTAAATGCATGAGAAAAGCAAAATATCTAAAGCAAACCTTAAGAAAATCCTTTTCGTTTAATTATATTGGCTGTTGAACTTTGGTCCTAGAGAAAGTTTCCGATAAAAGTCATATAAATCATTACAGCTTCTTTGCTCTTATATGAGACCTTGAGTCAAAATGAGCCGAACTTGAGAATCTAACCCCCTACCTCATATCTAGGCCATGGTTAAAATTGTTAGTCTACAACAGATAAGACTTCAAGAACAACGAGAGCAGTATGTACTATCCAAGCGCAGAACTACCATTGACTAGCCTATGTTATAATGGGAGTGGTTATCTGCAATTGTTACATTGTGTGAAAGAAAAGGGGCAAACTGAAATATAGCTATAGCTCATAAATGAACATGACAGATATTTACAATTCATGGATAGTTCACATGAACTAGTGGTTCAAAAACTCTTCATTTCGCATGAATTAAGTTTCATAAAGACATGTTCAGGAATAACTAGCAGCAGCTTAAAATGTGTTCTGCTGATGGCCTATGACTGTAACAAATTAAAATAAAAATACTAGATCAAAAGAGGGGCACTGAAAAGCACTACTGATTAGCAAAATTTATAATTTAATATACTAGCTGTATATGTATCGTGTGGCTTTCATATATCCCGGCCTCTCCATATCATCTTTTTCCATCTAAAACTCACCTCTTTCTAGGATCTAATAATTATTCTAGCGGCCTAAGAATAAGGGATTCTCGACTTGTAACTAGATAACCCTAGTTACACCTATAAGAGAAAGCCAGGAAAGCAATATATTGTATACATTGCTTTATTGTATAGTGTAGAATCTACATAAACTTACATCCAGAAACATTTGTGTATACTGTTTAGGATGAGAATGTATTTTTTTAAATGACAGGCACAAATGCTGCCTACAATGTCTTCAACAATAACCACTTTCTTGTCAAGTCAGTAACATTTTTATTGGTAATGAACACAAGAAGTCACTGGTGATAGTATTTCTCACAAGTGTCAATCATGTTGTATGTTGTTTTATGTACTGGTGTGGTCACAGTATTGCTTGTCTTCTCCATGATAGTCCTAATAGTTACTTTTCCCAATGTGACTTACTTTTCTTAAATGATAATGCGCCAACAAACATATGTTTTCATAAACAATAAGTAAATATCCCCAACTAACAACATTCATTCTGAATGTGTCTTCATAGAATATTGATTACAAATGCTTGTGATGAGTAGCCTGTATACAAGTTGTTACTAAATCGGATCGTGGCTATCATACTAGGCTGTTTCAACTGTCTACTTATACTGATTAATACTGTAATCATTTGTAATTTTTAAATAACTCTGTGATTTTGTAACATGATTAGTATCAATACTATAATATTACTAATATTCTTAACTAACTGAAATTAACTACCAATTGATTATCTATCAATGACTTTCGCATTACTTTAATTATTATTTTACCAGATTAATGTTATTTAATGTTAAAATGCTGTATCATAAGACATCCTGTACAATAAGTATACATCACAAAAAGGTTTAACTTTGAATTAAATAAATAAACAACTATAGTATACAACAAGTTGTATATTATTTTTAAATAAATTTATATACAAACTTAACATATTTTAACTAGTTTTTTTACCTGTGCTTTTTTACTAAATGCATTAAAAACAGTAAATTTTAGATTTTATAAAAATTAACAATTAAATTTCAATAAACGTTAGCCTATTTCAAAAATGTTAATTTCATTTCTTTTTACCAAATAGTTTTTTGATTAATTTAATGAAGTAATTTTTATAGATTACCACTGAAACTTTATGACATGGACCCCTATAATCGCATGGGAATAAAATATTTTCTAGAAATTATATACATATTGATAAAGCCTACATAAAATAAAATTGTCAGAAAAATGTAACAACAAAAAACTGTCAGGTTAAATTATTATTATAAGGAAGCGTTCAATTCCCAAAATTATTATAATACGTTTTAATAAGTTATATTTACTCTATTAATATGTTTGTCTATGTAAATTAAATACTAAATATTTTTAATTAATATCAGTATGAATGAAGATCTATAGATAAATGATAATTTAACAAGCTAATACAAATCCGCAATAACAAAATAGATTTTGAACACGAGCCACTTAGTAGAGAACAATAGAGGGGGGTTGCCTCCTCTCGATGAATCATAGCCAAGCATAATCGGAGAGGACAAAAATCTAGAGGCGTGGTGGGGAGATTTGATTTCCACCATATCAAGCCAACAATTCAAGGATCGATAGGAGCTTTCTGATGGGAGGTCTTCCCCCTCTTCTAAACAACCTCCCGATCTTTCCCATTTAACAAAGGAACATCGGAAATGGTAATTTCAGAATATTTATATCTTTTGGCGTACATAATGGAAAATCGTAAAAAGGTGATGAGGTAGTATAAAGATCTCAATATAAAAAATCCTTAGATAGTTATTTTTTAACAATAGAAAAGCCAGGAGGTTTGGGAAAGTTTGCCCCTGCTCGGTATTGAAATGTCAGCTTCAATCAAGCTCATAATTCCAGCCATAGTTATGACAGCTAGGATACCTACCCTCATAATTGCCTATGTCAAGATTCACAACAATAGAAACGTTTTGAAGCACCAGGTGAGTATAACCCTCAGAACAATGGACACCGGAAGAACTTGCCTGCGGCTCCACACGATATACGGTCACTACTGACTCCGAGGGCTGGCGGTTTGGAAGGGGTGCTAGCTTCACCCCTACGCCAAAGTGCGCAAACGCGAGTTATGAATCATCGAAAAAGCAAATGGGTAGTAAAAATCAATGCAGACAAAGGATTTTCAAGTATATACGCTTCAAATCCATTTCATAATCCTGTCCCATCTGCTCTCTTGAAACCTAATACAATTAATAACATCTGGTAATGGAGATGTTTACCTGGCTATAGAATTATGATTGGGTCAATAGTTGTAAAGGAGCCCCTAGCCAGGTACAATAGGCCAGGATGTTTAATCATCTGTGAAAATAGGGCCTTCAAATTGAGATTTGTCAGTTCTGACAGCAGGCACATGACCCAATAAAAGAACATAGGTTTTAGTGTTTTCTAAAGAACTTAATTCTTTGGAAACATTCATTTTTGTATTAGTTGTTTTATTGTTAAACTGATTATTTATTTTTCAACTTGTACGTTTAAATTATGTAATTAAAGCTTTACAATAACAAATATATCTGAATACATGTTATGAATTAAAATTACTGACTTTTAATTTTAAAGTAAGATAGGCCTAAAATTAATTAAATAGAGTGTACAGTTTGTTTGACAGTTGTTTTTTTTTCTTTTTTTCAAATATATATGTAGATAACAACACCATAGGGCAATTTATAATAGGGTAGTTTAAAGAATAAATCAGCACCCAAACAATTTAGTATCACTGTACGATCAAATTAACATCTCAAAACCACTTCGCTTCAAGAATATTCAGAAAAATATTGACATATCTTAATAATAATGACTGTGGAGAAGACACTTGAAGTAGAAGGATACAAACGATAGTTAAAAAAGACAATCATTTGACATGTGATAAGATTGTTACAGGACTTTCTGATATATTTCTTCTGATGCTGTACCAAAGTTTTATTGTTTTCTTATTCGTTCTCAGAAACATGGAACCTGCTCTCTATAAACTGATGTATTTCTATTCTTGATGATTGAATGAGACTGAGAAACTAACAGAATATTTAAGTTGACAAATGCTGCTGAAGTTAAGACATCACACAAAATACATTTCTCCGACACAAAATTAATTAATATAGAAGGTTTATTAAAAATTTTTAAAGAAACCTGATCACTTTACTGGCACGTGGACTGCAAACTTAATATCTAGTCTAGAACACTGTAGCTTAAACTCAGATATTTAAAATTTTTCAATTTCATCTTCTACATATATCGCTGAGACGTGTATGTTATTTTTATTTGATTACTGAGCGAAGTAATATGTGATCTATATATTTTATTCTGTAAGCAAATCGGTCTTCACAAAAATTGTCAAGGTAGGAGGAAAATATATTAGCTTGATTAAGTTTATTTTAAAGCTTAAGGACCAAATACAGTCTGAAAAATATATGAATATAACAAATTATTTGAGCTCGAGCCCTAAATGTCCCAAAAATTGTTATCAGTCAAATGTTTTTATTAAAACATATAATGGCTGTTCTTTACAATGTTACTGCTGGTATACAAATTGTATATTTTTAGTGTACATTTGAACCTGTTTGATTTTATTTACATAATAAAAAACATCTGATTAACAAAAGAATTGATGTTCTCTAAGAGCTCGGGTAACAACCACCTCAAAGAATTATTTGCAACCCACCTGCCCTCCCATACACGTACAGTGGTATTGACCCACCTGCCCACCCACACACGTACAGTGGTATTGACCCACCCACCCACACACGTACAGTGGTATTGACCCACCCACCCACCCACCCACACACGTACAGTGGTATTGACCCACCCACCCACCCACCCACACACGTACAGTGGTATTGACCCACCTGCCCACCCACACACGTACAGTGGTATTGACCCACCCACCCACCCACGTACAGTGGTATTGACCCACCTGCCCACCCACACAAGTACAGTGGTATTGACCCCCCCACCCACACACGTACAGTGGTATTGACCCACCCACCCACCCACACACGTACAGTGGTATTGACCCACTTGCCTACCCACACAAGTACAGTGGTATTGACCCACCCACCCACACACGTACAGTGGTATTGACCCACCTGTCACCCATACACGTACAGTGGTATTGACCCACCTGCCCACCCACACTCGTACAGTGGTATTGACCCACCCACCCACCCACACACGTACAGTGGTATTGACCCACCTGCCCACCCACACACGTACAGTGGTATTGACCCACCTGCCCACCCACACACGTACAGTGGTATTGACCTACCTGCCCAGCCACACACGTAGTGGTATTAAATATTTGTTTTGTTACTTTTGAATGACTTGAAGAAATAATGAGGGAATGCGGGGTTTGTATCATAGAGGTGCACGAAGAGAGAAATTTTTAAAATTCCATTAGAAGTAACCTTTAACTCTCCCGTTAAAGGTGCTAGTATAAAACTTCTTAAGTGCTAGACCTTTTTTAGTGTATCTGGAAGTATTCGTAAAAAATTCTTTTTAACTGAAAACCTCATGGAAATAGTACATATCATTATCTTTCTTTTCAGAAAAAGTTGAGGAATAATAAAATATTACTTATAAGGACCTACCATTTCATAATAAGAACTGCACTGATGTTAATTCTTAAAAAAAGTAGTTTTTTGTTTTTCCACTTTGAGCACATACATATTTATTTCACCAAATTCATAAAAATAAAATTCTAAGATATAAGAATTATAGAAATGTTAATATTGAATTTAAAAAAATACATATCATAGGATAACATCTTGAAAACATCACTGAGAGTAAACAAATTTGAAAATGTCGCATGTAAAAAAAATTGTAAATTTAGCTGTCACTTTCACTATATGAATGTTCATCTAAAACATTTTGTATCGCACTAGATCTACTTAGTTCACTCATATTTACTAAAACACACTACAATAACAATATATTACAAAAACATTGCACTAAAATAATAAAAATACTATGTAAACAATTACAGAACATAGATGACATAAACAAGTGCTTGGTATGAGCTGTCAATGAAACATACACTTAACAAGCTGTTATCTAACAATTGACTTTGAGTCAAAGACGCATTCCACACAGAATGACAAGTTCAGCGTTTCTTCTAGTTTTTTACTATTTGAAAATACTATTCGAAATTTCGTCAATTATAGATGCTAATGCTCTATTCTCACTTCATTTCAAAGTGACAATGAACCTGATGTTGCGCTACGCAAGGTCAGCACCTAGAGGGTTAAAAGAACTTTTAATCTCATAAGAGCAACAATAACATTAGATCAACATTATTATTAAATAAATAAATAAACACAGCTAATAAACTAAAGTAAAACTAATTATCTGCTCTGTTAACGTAATGACAGACTGAAGCCGAAGGCCGAGGTGTCACAGGGCATTACTAATGCCGAAAGCCAAGGATACACACGTGTAGAGACTATTGGGGATGCAGAGGTGTCTCCTATTAGTCTTTTAATAACATCTACTTCTTCTTTTTTAAGTTAAATTTCATAACTTCTAGTTTAATGACTCGCTATAGCAATATTGAATCTGCATGTTACAATAAATTTTATTGCAGCTGCGATAATGACTGACATGGGAGATTATTTGGGATGTGTGGCTTTACATAATGAATGAAACAATAAATTTACTTGCAGTAAAATATCCCCTTTGGTTCTAATGGAAGATGATTGAATCAGTTGAAAGTGATAACAGCGGGTAACATGAGAGTAGAGCTGTAGTATGGAACTACTGAATAAAACTTAAACATTTATTTTAAGTTTCAACTAGCCATCTTTAGCTCTGACAATGAAGCAATGAAACGGTCAAATATACCTTGGAATGGTATCAACAGAGGGTGCAAGAGTGGAGTTGTAATTTATACATTATAGATGAAAAAAACTTTGAAATAATTGCAATTGTAAGTTCTAATTATATTGCTGCGATGATAACAATATAATTAGAATGACCACCTTGTTCATTCATGGTCTAAAAGCACCTAAAGCTGTTTCAGTAATTATGTTTGTTGTATATTTGAATACATTTGAATCGCCAGAAAAGAATTCAGAATAAATTTTGGTTGAGTTAATTTCTTCAATGAAAGACTGCATGTTAATTTACAAAAAACCTAATTGAACCATTACTATGAATGATTAAGTGATTGGAATGAAAACACCAAGATGGCAAGGAGATACCTATCACTATTCTGTAGTTGAAAAAACCATTACTATTAGACTCTTGAATTAAAAGTCTAATATCACACAATTTTATCACACAAACACTTTAAGGGGTGGTAAGTGATAAAACTTTACTAGTTTTCTAATTTTAACACATTCAGTACTAGAGCGTGGCCGTTATTCATTATTATTCATCTCTAAGATGCCGATCGTAGAGATATGGGCGAATATGAGGCATGAATGGGTGTGAGTGTAGATGAGTGAGTGTAGTCATTGTTACTATCTGAGTTCGACTTAGCTCAGAAAGGACTATTTATTAATAGCCCAATAGCCAGGGCAACTATGGGACCTACAGCTTTACGTGGAATCCAAACCACGTAGTGTTGGTCTGATTTTCAGCTAACTGACAAGTTTGACACTTAGTTCTGTATATACCACTGTACGTGTATGGGTGGGCGGGTGGGTTAATACAACTGTACGTGTATGGGTAGGTGGGTGGGTTAATACAACTGTACATGAATGGGTGGGCGGGTGGGTCAATAACACTGCGCGTGTATGGGCGGGTGGGTGGGTCAATACCACTATACGTGTATGGGCGGGCGGGTGGGTCAACACCAATGTACGTGTATGGGTGGGCGTGTGGGTCAATAACACTGCGCGTGTATGGGCGGGCTGGTGGGTCAATAACACTGCTCGTGTATGGGTGGGTCAATGCCACTGTACGTGTATGGGCGGGCAGGTGGGCCAATACCTTTGTACGTGTATGGGCGGGTGGGTGGGTCAATGCCACTGTACGTGTATGGGTGGGCGGGTGGGTTACCACTGTACGTGTATGGGCGGGCAGGTGAGTCAATACAACTGTACGTGTATGGGCGGGTGGGTGGGTAATACCACTGTACGTGTATGCGTGGGCGGGTAAGTGTAAGTAGTGGGTGGCTAAAGTTGTGTGTGTTTTATAATAGAATGTGTTGGGATATATATCTATACGTACAGTGGACCAATACCACTGTACGTGTAGGGACGGGTGGGTGGGCCAATACCAGTGTAAGGGTGAGCGGGTGGGCCAATACCACTGTTCGGGTGGGCGGGTGGGCCAATACCACTGTAGGTGTAGGGGCGGGTGGGCAGGCCAATACCACTGTACGTGTAGGGATGGGCGGGTGGGCCAATACCATTGTACGTCAAAGGGTCAGTGAGCAAACGGTCACACCCCTTTGGTTACCACTAACCGTAGTAGCCCAAACAACCGAACCTTGACTACCATTCAACACGGACATTCCAGACTTCTCTAGTAGTGTCTATATCGATGACAACCACTGAGTGGATGCCGTGTCGGTATTAAGAGAACCGAGCATGGAACCTATAGCCTACAATCTCCCAAACACTTTGTCCCCAAGTAGCTGAGTTACAGCACTGCGCCACCAGTGCTATAGAGTCGGTCACCAAGCGTTTGTCACCGGTGGTGGCTGATGGTCATCTAATTGGCCTTACTGCCCCTCTCACATTATTAAATTAGTCTTCGCCCAGCCTTTGCCGGTTTTGCTTGGTAGTAGTTTCGGCACTTCTATGGTATCCTATGAAAAGGACGTGGCTTTCAGTTTCCAGTTATTTTTAGAATTTCTAGTATTTTTTTAAAGAGAAATTAGGAATCTGATGGCCTTACATAAAAATTAATTATTTTGAGCATTCTATACATACAGACTACTTCTGACAGTCATAAATTGACACTAAACAGTCACAAAATAAGTGTTTGAAAAAAATGTTCAGCCATTGGGATAAGTTTTTAATTTTTATATGCAGTCGCACATGGTCAAAACGAAAATATGACCTTAGCACTGAATGTGTTAAATTTACTAAATCACTTATAGCACTATATGAACCATTCACAAAACTTACAGTGGTGTTTCCAATGAAAATAGAGTGTTGACACGGACAAAGGACGGAGTGGATGATTCAGGGCAAAGTTAGCCGTATACGCCAGGCACACTGCTACATGCATCAGTCTGCAAACATGTAAACAAACTCTTATTACATGACAGGTAAAACATTTTTACTATCATAAGCAAAACTACAACAACAAAAATAGCATTACTCACATAATGAATTAAAGTCAGGGGAACATTATAAGACATTTTAATAAAGGTTACATAAATATAAGTTATTCAATTTTGAAATTAAAAATCAATTTAATTACTATTTTTATATAGTACAAGTACCATAATATTTGTTCATTTTGTACTTGTATTGTAATATATTTGTATATTTTGTGCTTATATTGTAATAAATTTGTGTTGTGTGACATTCTGTATTTGTACCAACATGTTTTAAAAAAACGCTAGTTAAAAAAACTATTTTTACATGGTCAGGTCATTTGTCGTATACAATATTATTTTACTACAAACAACAGAAAAAGTCAAACATATTATGAGAGGCAACAAAATAATTAAATTAAAATATCAAACTAAATAAAGAACATTAAGTCAAGAGGTTAAGTTTCTTCAACTGTACAAAATGCTTTAAGCCTTTTGCTCCCAGGAATTTCATGAGTGGTATCTCTCAACAAACCTGGCCTTCTGACACAGGGTATCTACTAGGATCCCAGAGTCAAATTAGGGAATTTAGATTAGTAAAAAATGTATATACAAATTTTTTATGATCAAATTTTTATAAGTTATTTTTATTATTATGCTTGCAATAATCTCATCTACATACTAATGTAATAAAAATTATGTTTACTCATAATGGGGGGAAATAATTTTAACAAATTTAATTTTTCTTATTTGTTACAATTCATCATACAATAACATAAGAAAAAATCCCATGGCATTTGAATTTATATGCCTAGAAAAATAATTTAAAAATGAAAAAATATACAACAATTCAATTTAAAATAAACACATACGACGCTATGAGCAAGAGCAGCTGACTGACAAATCTGTCTAATTATGTTGCGCCACAGCCACCTAAATCAATGTTTGTTGTTGCGAGCACACTGTGATTGATTATATAATGTTATTTTAACATACTACTGTGATAAATTGTTCTTTCTGAACATTGCAGAATAAACGTAATAAAAGTTTATAACATAATATACTTTTTATAACTTTTTCCTAAAGATCCAAAAATTAGGACGCAGGTCAAACTAGGAGATACCATTGCTGTCCGAAAATTCGGACGTCAGATAAATTACGAGATACTTCTGACGTATGAAAAATCTAACGCTAGGAACGCAAGGGTTAATTACTTTATTATTTTTAAATTCCAGTTTAAACTGTTTCGATGGTATGTGTTGCATAGTATTTTAACATAGAAAAACCTTAAGGCGGTAAAATAGCGAAAAACTGATGGAATAAGACATACTGAGCCAATCTAGATCATAAAACTCAAATTCAGGGTTATACTTGAGTTTTTTTAATGTTTTGAAATGAGTTGACTAATCAAATGTCTGTTCAATAAATTTAAATTCTCATTTGGAATACTAAGAGTATTTACCATCAATTTAAAAATCTTCACACTGTTTTTATATGGTTATGTCTATTGTTGATAGTTAACAATCTGCGCAGTTATAAGCAAAACTGTTTCTCATGAATAATGTATGATATCCAGTTGCTGAGTGAAGCTTACTTAGTTTGTTAGCAAAGTAAATTTTTGTAAACATTTTTTTTCATAATACTCGAACCTTGTTAAAGGTGATTATATAATAGAACATATTGTTTTTATTAGATACTTATAATATGTTTTATAGTGACAAGAGAGCCAAAACAAAGTTGGAGAGATTCATTAATTAGGAGGACACTCTATTAGCTGAATGAAAAATGGCTGAGGTTAGCAGATCTGAGAGATATGACACACATCTACAATTCGTTAAGGTCATGCCCATGTCTGATTTACCTGATTGATAGCACCTCCCGCCTCAAGTTAGATCAGAAAATGTAAACACAGTATTATATAATTGGTAGAAAATTATTGGAGATTTCCAATGCTTCAAATGTTTTAAAGAAACAAACACGACGTTTCGACAAGTAACAAAACTCCTGTCCTCTTCGGGTGTTACTTTTAATTTTTTTTTTTTTTAAATTAAAGGAGAGGCCGATCTCCTCCTTAACCTTACTCTGACCATTCCCCATAGACTTACTACCTTAGTAAACATTTACAACTAGGTTTTATTCTTTTTTTTCACTAAACCATAATAATAACCACCCCCAAACTAAAAACTACATACTTATAAACTACGGTTAACTGTTAGGATAGTGACATGTTCTTAAAAACTATCACACAAGAACGTGTGACTTTCTCAACAGTCAACCATAGCCTCTATAAGCATGCATTTTTAAGGTTTTGTTAAATTATTTTCGGTTCAGGAAAAGAAAAAAAACTAGTTGTAAATGTAGACTAAATTAGGGAGTAAATGTAGACCTTGCAGATCACAGTAGTTTTTATGCTGTTAAAATATTGTGTTTGGTTTCCTTAAAACATTGAAGCGTTGGATATCTTCAACCATTTTTACCAGTCATTAACGATCCGATGCCAACAAATAAATTCAAGCAACAGCATTACTTACGCTTCTTAGTTAAAAGCAAAAAATGTGTTGTCGATAACATACTCAGCATTATTCTTATGGCTGCTCATTGAACAGAAAAATGTTCATCCTCAAATCCAACTAAAGCAGCCAGTTATTTAAACATTCCTCGATAAAAATAAGTTTTATTGAATACATTTTAGCTGAAGTTGACAAAAGCAATTAATTGCTGCTGAAACAAGGAAATGAAGTTTTTCAGCATGTTTTGACAACATTATATTTCTTAGTAAAATTGTAAATAGTGTTTTTTCATTTGTTTTGAAGTCAGACCAGTCGAGTAAATTACTTTAGACACAAACTATCCTGAACTGCCTACTATGTCCTTAACTCTAGTATAGTGTGGAAGAGCAGCAATTAAGGTGGCCGTTTCTCTCCGTAAAAACGCCAAATACATTGTGGAGTTGTATTTGCGGAGTTTTACTTTTACAGTTGGATTCGTAATAGTAATCGTAACATAATACTTTGAGTGTCATTTGAAAGGTGAAGTACTTTTCTATTTCTATCTCTATACTATTCACCTACTCTAGTGGACCATAATTTTATTTTTGTAAAAAATTTAGTATTTTTATACTTTTAATGGTTGTGAAACTTTATATGTTATACTTGATAATTTTACATAAAAAACTCATAATATCAACTCTTGGTCCATTAGAATGGGCCTTTAATAATCTTAAAGTATTCACTATAACTCAATATAATAATAAACATGAACCGTACAGCTGAAATAGAACAGCATGTTTTGGCCCGTTGACAGTAAAATTGCTTTGCTGCTACAGGGCTATCGACTTGGCAGTTAGGGAAAAAAACCACTTTAAGTAGTGAAGTGATTCAGACCCAGCTTTATGCTGAAGATATATTTCTTTCTTTAAATACAAGGTTGGCGATAGTATTTTGCATTTAAAATTTTTTTCAATATAAGGTATGTGACAAACTAAGCATTATAATTTATAAATATTGATTTACATGAAAATACTCTTGATCAATTTCCCAAGAAGTTTTAAGCTGAACACTTCTAATTGGATCTAATTTTAATAATTTTGTAACTATTTCATTTAAGAGACTGGAAAATCTTTAATTTCAGATCAACTGAAAAACTTTACTAAATTACTTTTCTGCTTTGTATTATAAAATAAAAATATCTTTCCACAGCCTAACTTTCGATTGTACTGCAAGCAAATTATTTCATACAATTATTAGGATTAACGTAACTTCTATAAAATGTGTTAATTTTATTTTTCACACTTTCAAATTCATAAAATCTTCGACAATTCACACAACAACTCACTAACTAAGCTACACAGGAAAATTAGTTCCATTGTCTTTTTATCACATATTTTTTTATTTCTTCTTGGCTTATACCTTTGTCTGTCAACAAATGTCAGATGTAGTATACTAGCTTACTGGTTGGTTTGTTATGAGGGCATATATCATTGTTACGTCTGTCTCAGTTATTCAGCGTTACAGTCTGTATACGGTAGGGTGGCGCACGGACCCGCCAGCTACCTGTGTCTGTCCTTTCCTCCCCCGGCGCTCGCGGCTGTTTCCATAATGAGTCACCAACTAGCCCCTCTAATAGAATTATTAACTTTTTTTACTTTCTCATAATATCTCAATTTTAATAGAATATTTGTAAAGTACTAACAAAACTAAGAAAAGTGATATAAACCACGATGTGCTTTGATTATAAATAACGAAATGGTCGAAAGTTATTTTTTAGCCGGAATACTGTATGATTTGTTAAATGTTTTATATTTCTCATAATTCCCTAATCTTGATACAATATTATTTTAAGAGTTCTTTGAAAAAAGGTAGAATAATTTAAAACTATGTTATCGCATACTATTTAATCAGCCAAAATATCATTAAATAGGCAACACTACATACTTTACAGTTTATTTGATTAATAAATCAACATTATTTTATATTACTCCCAGTAATCTTCTTCAAGCCAAAGTATTTAGTGTCCAGAAGTTGAGCATTTTCCATTTATCTTCCATGTTGTTTCCGTGTGACACTGAAATAAAACAAAATCGCGCTAGTAAAAAATGGTTCGACAATAGTAATGGACAACGCACCTTACCACTCTCAAGTAGCCAACAAAGCGCCAACATCTGGCTCACGAAAGTGTGAAATGGAGGAATGGCTGAAAACTCGCGGCATTTCATATTCACCAGACATGCGGAAGCCAGAACTATACAGTCTTGTAAAGCTGCATAAGGAACAAAGAAAATCTTACGTAATAGATAAAGAAGCCTGTAAGCGTGGGTTTAAAGTAATCAGACTGCCACCGTACCACTGTAATTACAATCCAATTGAGCTGGTTTGGTCAACTTTGAAGCGGTATGTAGCAGCAAGGAATACTACATTTAAATTGAACGATGTTCAGGATTTGTTTATGGAAGCTGTAAACTCCTTCACCTCAGAAGATTGGCGCAAATGCGTTGAACACGTCAAGAAAGAAGTCGAGGCAGACTGGACAAACGAAGGACTTGATGACGTCAGTGTCCAAGAACTAGTCATTAATCTGGCCCCTGGTGAATCGGATGACAGTGACTGGGATACCAGCGATGACAATGACGATCTGGGAGTGTCACCTCTAGAGTAATCAGGTAAAATAAAAAATAAAATCTATTTACCTAGAAAATTTTATTGGACGTAATATATATGATTACAAAAAGGGTATAAAAATATGATAATAGTATACAGTAAAACAAAATAATTATCTTCAAATTTACAGAGACTTTAAACGTTTTTTTTAAATATAAGTAGAGTATAATAAGATATTACTACTTCTTTATTAGTCATGACAATAAGGTTGCGATGATTGATGAATAGCGGGTACTGTAACATTTCAATGTATGCTTTAAAACATTTTAATGTCATTAGAACTAGTAATAAAATATAACGAATGGTAAAAAATTAACTGCAATCTTAAAATATTGTATATTGGTTTTAGCGCGATTTTGTTTTATTTCAGTATCACACGGAAACAACATGGAAGATAAATGGAAAATGCTCAACTTGTGGACACTAAATACTTTGGCTTGAAGAAGATTACTGGGAGTAATATAAAATAATGTTGATTTATTAATCAAATAAACTGTAAAGTATGTAGTGTTGCCTATTTAATGATATTTTGGCTGATTAAATAGTATGCGATAACATAGTTTTAAATTATTCTACCTTTTTTCAAAGAACTCTTAAAATAATATTGTATCAAGATTAGGGAATTATGAGAAATATAAAACATTTAACAAATCATACAGTATTCCGGCTAAAAAATAACTTTCGACAATTTCGTTATTTATAATCAAAGCACATCGTGGTTTATATCACTTTTCTTAGTTTTGTTAGTACTTTACAAATATTCTATTAAAATTGAGATATTATGAGAAAGTAAAAAAAGTTAATAATTCTATTAGAGGGGCTAGTTGGTGACTCATTATGGAAACAGCCGCGAGCGCCGGGGGAGGAAAGGACAGACACAGGTAGCTGGCGGGTCCGTGCGCCACCCGGGAGATTTCCAATTGCACCGGGGTCAGGGATCGGCCCCAAACTGATGTGTCCAGTTGCACCGGAGCCCCTTTTGGGGGGTGTTCCAATTGCACCAGAGGCCCTTGTTTATGACATGAGCCGGGAAAGTCCAACCAGGCCGGATTCCTAGTACAGTAACCCCAAGCTGACCGTGCCAAATTCCACACCCTTTGTTATGACATGAGTCATGAGTCGGTTAGGTTAGGTTAGGTTAGGTTAGGTTAGGTTAGGTTAGGTTAGATGTTAGTGTTGCCACGGATAAACACAAAATTAAACATTAAATACATAGTTACCATATTTATTAGTTAGAACCTGCTATGGTCTACCATTAGTATGTGCCACGAAACATCGGCAAGTGTTTGATAGAATATTCCATTGCGAAATTGTTAAACACTTATAAACTATGTTTGAAGAAATGTAGTGGGGTGGGGAAGGAAGGGGCCTTCCAATTGCACCGGCTCCGGCGGTCGAAGGAATTTGCAGCGGGGATAAGTGAGGTGGGTAGATTTTGACCACCGGTGCATCTGGACACTTTTCGGACGGAGGAATGTTTTGACCCGTGGAAATTCCTTTGACCGCCGGTGCAACTGGATATCAGCCGCGCCACCCTACCGTATACAGACTGTAGTTTATTTACTTTATTAAGTTTATTTATTTAGTTTTTGAATATTTTGATCTTAAATACAAGTCTTATATACATAAAAAAATTATTGATGTTACACAAGTTCTCCATACCTGCAATAGGCAAATTCATCAGTGTTATAACTCATATCAGCTGACTAAGTAAACAAAAATGCTTCCATATGACTTTTTAACTAAGAGACAGCCCATCAGCTGACTAAGCATAAATAATTGAATTTAATTTTGATAAATAATAGTCACTATATATTTTACTTATGTAAAAAAGGCAAAATTTGTGATTTTGTGTATTTTTATAAAAAAACTTCAAAACTCCAACAAATTCGAAGATAGGATTTTTAGATTTTACATGTATATTGAGAAATAGTCTGCCTACAAAATACTGTAATGGATAAGAAGCTAATTTTTTTCTTGACACTTAGCCATACAAAATAAGTTTTAATTTAAAAAAAACTAGGGGACACCCCTGCACGCTTTGCGTGCCAACTTCGACTCTCGCTGGGCTCGATATACTTCGACATGTGACTTTGATTACAAATAATAGTAGATTATCTGTATTATGTAAAGTCACAAACATTAAATTTATTTACAGCATTTCACTCAAACTACTTTTTTTGCAACCTATTTATTAGTATAGCGAATTACTTAGCCTATTCCAAACGTGTTTATTTCATTTGTTTTTTTTTTTTTTAACAGCTGAAGATTAAACTCTTAATGCATCAATTATGTCAATATAAAAAATATAACATAAAAATATAAAAAAATTAACATGTTTATTTATTTACAAAACAGCTGTTATTAATTTACTAAAATCAACCTAATTTTATTCTTATGAAAAATGAAAATTTTGAGGGGCTGTTTGTACCCCTTAGGAAAGGAATTTTGAAAAATCTTTTCTTAGCGAGTCATTTTGATACTAAAGCTAACTTTCTTTAAAATGTCGTGTAAATCCGTTAGGTGGTTTTTGAGATTTTGTGATGAGTGAGTGAGTGAGTCAGTGGTATTTGGCTTTTATTATATATAGATTTAATTTTTTCTTCAGTTTTTAATATTGGTAAATTAAATTAGAACCCCAATATATTGGTATTTCAAAAATGCTTATTTAATTACATACATTTTTTTTAAGTTAGAGGGATAGCTATAATACTACTTGAAATATAGTACTCGAAGTAAAAACCTTGCACTTTGTCTGAAGTTGGCCTTGGCGTTTTTAGCTATACCAATATATATTGACATGGAAAGGATTAATAAAGTTATACAAATCAAATTTTAAAAATTACTGACATTGTAATTTTAATTAATTATTATAACCTTAGAACATGCAATTAAATCCTGATTCTCACAGGGATAAAATTAAAAGAGATGAAGTGGTTCCCTGAGGACTGATGACGAGATTGTTTCAACTACAGGGAAAGTGTCTCTCAAAGAGAGGCCGTGTCTTTGATGTTCACCGACCACTTGAGCTTTGCTGTAACACCTCTCCATCTTTTCTTCCTTTGTTGTCTTCTTAACTCACAATTTTAGTGTGTCGTTATTCTTTGAACTTCAAACCTGCTTTCAAGGAGTAAAAACAACACAATTTTAAACTATAAAAAATATTGAAGATTTTTTTTAGAATTAGCTTAGAGAGCACATTATATTATTTAATATAACGACCAACTGACTATGTTCGATTTGTTATGTTAAAACTTATAAAGAAGCACGTCCATTTTGACTGCTTGAGATGTTCATGTACTAATTAGTAGTAGTAAGCCTTCTTAACCCTGAACTTTCATTTACAATACTCCCCTCCCTATAAACCATTCCCTCTATATAAACACATTATCAAGCTGTGATTTTAATACAGTAGGTGGGTATCGGCATTATATAGGAAATACGGAATGTCAAAATAACCTTATGTTTGTCTTTAGGTTTTTAACAAATTCTTTTCCAATATATTTTTAATCGGCAGTAGTGGCACAGTCTTGACCCAGCTTCTTCGGGAAAAGTGTTGCGGAGGTTGTAGGTTCTATTCTCCACATTCTTAATACAGACATGGCATCCCCTCAATGATTGCTTTCGGCGTAGACACTACTAGAGAAGTCTGGGGTGTCCATGTTGTGTAGTAGTCAGTGTCCGATGTTGTGTAAAGAAGAGAATTGAGTATAATGCTAGTCAATTATCTGAACATTAGACCATTACTACTTGATTCAGATTCCACATAAAGCTGTAGGTCCCTTAGTTGCCTTGCCATTTGGGCTATTAATAAATGATCATTTCGGAGGGACAGTCACACTCAGTTACCAGACTATAGCAAAGTTGTGTTGGCATCTCATTTCTAAGACTAAGAAAGTTATATATAATATGAATAATTGTATCAGTAATTAAACCAGAAGCCCTATATGCAAGCAAGATGCTTACACTTCACACAAAAAGTGAAATAGAACACGTACATTAACCCTTTTAGTGCTATGCCGCCTAACCATTGGATATACCCAAAAGTGCTAAGCTGTTTTGGGTGAAAATGTTGAGTTTTGGTAAAACGCTCATAGATTTGTTATTTGTGGTCATATCTTTATAACTTTTGTTTTGTATTGCACAGAAATAAACAGAGAACAATTGTATGGCAAAATGATAAAATAAAGTTTTTT
>JAQJVL010004705.1:0-42059 GCA_035578905.1 Stictocephala bisonia
TCTGAATAAAAAATACCAATATATTTGTTTATTTTTGTAATGATTCTAGGAGAAATAAGTTTTTATGCCAAACAAAACAAATAATTAGTACGGTAACTATGGAATACTATAAATTATTAAAAATATTGTCTTCAACAACTTTATTTTTATTGCATAGTACTGTATTTAACAGTAAATTATATCGGAATCATCACACTTAAAAACTCAAACTCAAAATTTCTTCATTTTAACAATTTCAAAACAATTGCATAATAGCGTCACAGTGAACTTCAAATTAAAAAGAACAATCGTACATAGCAAATGCTGCAGATTCAGAGGAGGCAATAATTATTAGTCTATTTGCATTATGTACAATTACATACTTCTTCGCGCTGTAATTGCATCGAGTAATCAACATATTTTAACCATTCTGCTAAACTTCATCATACTCAATTTTTTTACAAAAACAAACTTATGGTCCACTAGAATAGGTCTTCATCTATTAAATGACAATTCAAGTGTTATGATAACAATTATTATTACGGAAAGAATTAATGTAATTGAAACGTTTTTTTTTTTTTTTTTTTTGCGTTTTTCGCACCGAATCATCCCATTACCCCATGTGGGCAAACCTTAAGATCCTGTAGGACATTGCCATATTGGATGTTATAATACATGATTACAAAATTTGGAACAAAAGTTTTACCCGAATAATCAAGAGAGATCAGACCACTTCTAAACACATTCAGTAATTGTACACCAAGAGTTTCATCACACTAGTCGTGTTAAACATCTCTTTACCTGCATGGCTTGTCTCTTACTCTAGACCAGGGCTGGGTGTCATTATAACTATGATAGTTAAGTGATATTCAGAAACGTGTTCAAAACAATTTTTGTATACATTCAAACTTGATTAAAAGTGTTATTCTTTTGATACTGCTTATTAAAAATATATTGACGCCATCTGTTGATAAATGTCTAATGCTTTAGAAATATCTTAAAATATTCTTACAATATATTATTATTATCTAAAATTGTTCTAAAACAAATACAAGAAGATAACTGTGTTAAAAAATAAATATTTAACTCATTAAAGAACACTAATATTCAAATATCAGCGGTACGTTTGTCTGAAACACAAACACTATCATAAGATAAGAACTGTTAAATATTTAAACATTGAATTGAATAATCAAGAGAGATCAGACCACTACTAAACACATTCAGTAATTGTACACCTTGATTTTCATCACACAAGTCGTGTTAAACATCTCTTTACCTGCATGGCTTGACTCTTACTCTAGACTAGAGCTGGGTGTCATTATAACTATGATAGTTAAGTGATATTCAGAAACGTGTTCAAAACAATTTTTGTATACATTCAAACTTGATTAAAAGTGTTATTCTTTTGATACTGCTTATTAAAAATATATTGACGCCATCCGTTGATAAATGTCTAATGCTTTAGAAATATCTTAAAATATTCTTACAATATATTATTATTATCTAAAATTGTTCTAAAACAAATACAAGAAGATAACTGTGTTAAAAAATAAATATTTAACTCATTAAAGAACACTAATATTCAAATATCAGCGGTACGTTTGTCTGAAACATAAACACTATCATAAGATAAGAACTGTTAAATATTTAAACATTGAATTTAATTGTTCCTTTAAAAAATAAACATTCACTTTCAACAATCAAGCATATATACTTTATCAAAATAAATGAAGGTAAAAAGAATTTTAGTAATCAAGTTAATACCTACCAAGCTGTTTAAGGTGAAAATTTAATAAGTGCGGTTCAGCAGTGAGTATTTAGAGTTTATGCATCTGAATCCCTGATGCTAATATGCAATTCCAATAGTTAAAAATAAGATAAATACACAGTTTTACTCCTACAAAAGCCAATATTCAAAATTATAACTTACTTTTCCTTGTTTCACAATGTAGTATGGATTTGATCTAGAAAACCCAGCAGATTCCAGCAAATTCATCACATCTGATCGTGGAACCATTTTTTTGTTAAGGAAATATTGATCTTTCTTTGCACCAATAACTCGCCGAAGTACAATCTCATCTTTTTCAATCTGTAAAGCAACTGCATAAATTTATTGTTTCTAAACTATGCTTCATTAGTCTAAATATTTGTTTATAATACAAGCAAATATATTAACCACTCTCCAACTAATTTTCTAATATATTTTTTCAACAGAAAATTTAAGGATAGTTCATTATTTTAGTTTAAACTAGAAGGTTATAATATAAGATAATTGTTACTTTAGAAGTTTTTAACTTTTTAAAATAAAATAAAAATAGATTACCGGAACTCGATTATCAGTGTTGTCAAAAATGATTTCCACGTAAGCAGTGACAACTCTTGGTCCAGTGCCTTCATGGAGTAATGCTTGACGCTGCTCCGGCCTCAAGTGAGAAAATTCATCACTCAGCACGAACTGGATTGCTATAAAAATGTTTTAGTAACTAAACAAACACAGCTATTATTTTTAAATATTATAGGACTGCTTAGTTTAGAAAAAAATCTCATTTATTAATTATTAATAACTAAAGCTTCCAGTAACAACCACGTCAAGGTGTTATCTACAACATTTAAACACCTTGACGCAGTTTTTACTGGAAGCTTTAGTTATTAGTAATGACACCGGCCGCTTAAGACTACGACATAAAATCATTTATTAATGTTGAAAAGTGAGGTTAACAGAATCACATTCACAGCCCACTAAATATTTTGACTATGTAATGTATATAATGATAAACTGAAACTAATATAATACACACACTGTTAACATTAATTATTATAAATTTGCTAAATTTCAACTAAATATAGGCACTATCATATCATTTATTTGATGCATATGTGGTGGCTCAGTGGATAAGGCTTCGAACTGCAGAGGGCATATTCCAAGGTTCGAATCCCCACTGAGCCAACGGCCGGTACTTCACTCGCTGAATAAGTTTGACACACATGCCAATAGGGCCTTGTCAACTGGCGAGTGAAGTTTAAAAAATAGGAAAAATAAACATACATACATAAAAAAATAAAAATAAAACAGAAACATTTCTATTATAAAAACAAATTTAAAACAAACAAAAGAGAACAATTAATTGACCAACTGTCACTCCAATTTATTCTTTAAAATTCTGCACTAGCATATAATAGTTATTATTGATAAAAAACATATATTCTAACGGCTAATGCTTATGAGAATGATATAAGTTTGTAAAATAACAAATTTATATATATATATATATATATATATATAGATTAAAAATTAATAATATAAACTAATTAACATGGAACAAACCAACAATAACAAAATGAAAAGAGTATAAGTGTCATGAGAAAGACTTTCTTGAGGATAATTCCTCTTTACAGAAGGGCAGGAAATGGAAATTGGGTTGAATATTAGCGGCTGGCTAGTACGGGATGGATGGTAGGGTGGTGAAAGTAGTTGTCTCAGGTATAGTATAGGAAACAATAATAGCTAGACACTGAGCAACAAAAGGCCCCAAACTACTTAGTTATTATTGATAAAAAACATATATTCTAACGGCTAATGCTTATGAGAATGATATAAGTTTGTAAAATAACAAATTTATATAGGCTATATATATAGATTAAAAATTAATAATATAAACTAATTAACATGGAACAAACCAACAATAACAAAATGAAAAGAGTATAAGTGTCATGAGAAAGACTTTCTTGAGGATAATTCCTCTTTTCAGAAGGGCAGGAAATGGAAATTGGGTTGAATATTAGTGGCTGGCTAGTACGGGATGGATGGTAGGGTGGTGAAAGTAGTTGTCTCAGGTATAGTATAGGAAACAATAATAGCTAGACACTGAGCAACAAAAGGCCCCAAACTACTTAAGCCAGTCTGAGATGTGCATATTGCAAGTGCATATTATCAATGCACTTAAGCAAACAATTTTTCCCACAACTTTTTTCCAATTCGACCAGATATAATTATTTCAGTGCTTGAGACATAGTCTGTTGAGCTGTTATATCTGTCTACGTCGTGCAAAGGGCTAAGTTTATTAATCTAGCCCTAATACGCTACCTAATGCGCCAACATGGATTTGTACTCCAATTACACTCTTAATTAGTGTAATAAATGTTGTAATTGGCAATATTGATAACAAAGCATTTGACTGTATAAGCATGCACTGATACTGACAACAAGGGAAGCTGGGAGTAACAGGGACTGCAATAAATTGTTTACAAGCTATTTTGAGGAGCTAAAAAATCTGTACAGAAAGAAAGAGAAATACAGAAACAGAAAGAGAAATATTAAGAATTAACGTTAACTTTTCTCTTTCTTTGAAAGTACACAACAATCCTGTTACTATCTAACGCAATCATAATTACACAGATTAAAAATTGAGTAGTTAATATTTTACAAACTACTGTTTACATACCATAGAAGAAATTACTTTTGCCAGATCCGTTTCGTCCAACTGGAAAATAAATCATAAATTAAAATAATTTCCTTAAAATAAAATATTACAAGAACATAATTTGTTGAGAACTCTTACAGTGCTAGACAGAAGGCCATTATGAAAATGGTCTTAACCCTTTGAGGACCAACTGACGATATTTCGTCAGTACTATTTTGTGCGAAAAACCCCGCGCTGACGATATATCGTCAGCAGCCGACAGTGCGAAAAACGCCACTGACGATATATCGTCAGCGGGCAATAATTTGTGTAGTATGTTTTCTATAGTACATTGAATGATCCCGTATCTTGTTTTAAATGTCTTTGGTTTCTTACTAAGTGCCTTGATAATGTTTTCGATAAAAGAACAGCTAAAAAAAATACTAATTGGTTGTTTTTTGTTCCGTGTTTCCATCACGTCACTAGCGCTCACAGTGGCAGTGGGCAGTGCGTGAGTGCTTGTAAACAAGTGAAGAAGGTTATGTGCGGTGATTTATTCATTTTGTTTGATTGTTTTATAGTTTGTTTATAACATTTATAATTGAATAAAATAGTTTCCCACAGTAAAAATATTTATTGATTTTTTTCTGTTGACACACAAAGTCAAAATTTTATTTTATTTTTTGGTTCTTTTATTTTTTTTCCGGCGTAGGTATATTATTATGTCAATCAAACAGCAATATACCCTTATTAGTTGCTAGAGTAACTAATGACAATCATTTTGGTAAAAGAATTATTAAAATATCTTAAAAATTGACAAAAATACAAAAAATTTTACAAACCTTTGCAAAAACGCAGATTTCTTGCGGTCTTTTTCGCATACAAAACTGACTGTTTGCAAAAAAAAAAATTTTGACAACTTTTTTTTTTTTTTTTTTAATGGCTCTGGTCCTCAAAGGGTTAAAAATGTATATTAAAGATTTCTGTTAGAGATGTTATTATTACAGTATTATTATTGTTCTACTCAAATTATGTAAAATCCCACTCATATAAAGGCAATGGTAATAATTAAAATGTCTAATATTTTTTTTCAATGGGAGGAATAGAAAAGTAGCAAATTTATAAGTAGGTTAAATCTAAATCCACTAAAGACAAGCAAAAAATCAGAAAATATATATTTCTTAAATGGAAACTGCTGCCAATGCAAAGGTTTATCACAATTTCAAACCCCGGGAAGTCCACTTGAATTAGCCATATGGGTTTGGACCCTTTTCCCACAACAAGGTCTGAATTTATGTTAAAAATATCACTGGCAGAGACAGTAAAGGCCTCTTCACACCAAAGTAGCTTAAGTACTAATACGTTTTCAGTCATATTATTACCTCGGCTATGTCTTTCAAGCTCCGTTTACACCAAAAGCTACATCAAAGATGATGCTCACAATTAATATACTATGAAGGACGCAGAAATGAAAAAACATGGCGAGATCGGCTTTTGCGCACGCCAGTTGTAATACGCGAGCAGGTATCAACCAAAGTATTTTCCCAATCCGTATTAATACTTCAGCGACGTTGCAAACGTATTAATAATCTGTGTGAACTGCACCTATTGAATGAATATCATTACAAGATACGTTTAAGACGTCTAACAGTGACGTCGTCGGAGTATTAATACGTTTGGTGTGAAGAGGCCTTTAAAGAAAAAAAAGGCCTACCATACTTGAAGGTGATGAAAGAAACCACACTAAGTAAAGAAAAAAATGTAATTCTAATTTTAAAAATGGCTTATGGTAGGTTTACAAGGTTAGGAGTAAAATCAGGAAACATAGGAAAGGCTACAAGTTTGTAGGCCGTCAGAAGATTTCGGATTAAAAAGTAGGATGGGAAAGCTTTTACAGCCTAAAGCGTCACCTGATGAAACAAGTTTTTTCTCTTTAACAGATGTTTTGAAGCTTGTGGTTAGTGAATTCGTCTTTCCAGGTAACATTTTTAATTTCTCATTAATTCAATTAAAATAACAATGAAATAAAAACTATTCAATAAATATTTGTGCTTTTTCTACCGTACAAGTCTGCATCAAAATTTTAAACTGAGTTCAACTATATTTATGTAAACATCTAAAACCTAACCCAAATTAGGCCTACTTATTCCAGTATAGAATATGTTTATAAATACGTGTTTATTCTGCTAAAAATGTTAAAACAAGTAAACTGAAAAAAATCCTACTAAAAATATTGACTTAAAAAAATAACAAATTATTCATTCTAAATATTAAAACTAATTTTGAATAAAATGCTTATATTACCGACAACATTGTGGCGTGGATCAAATGGCTCAACCACAGTTTGTTCTCTGTAACTTTTGAATCCATGAATAATTACCTGAAATCATTTTAGGTACTTTGAGTTATGAATTAGGTACCTGAATCACTAGCTGAACATTTAGGGCTAAATGAATCTTGAGACAATGCATTTAATTCAAATCAATTACAAATATTTTATTTTCTATTAACAATAGTAATACAAGAATATTGGTATGAACATAAATTCTGTACTGCATACACCCATACATATAAAGCGGTATTGACCACTATGCCAACCTATACACATACTGTGATATTTATTCTCTTACCAACCCAAAAACGTACAACGGTATAGATACCCCCACCCACCCAATACATAAACGGTGATGCATATTAATAAAACCACCGCATGTGTAGGGGTGGGTGGGTCGGTCAATACCACTTTATGTGTAAGGGTGGGCAGGTGGGTTAATACCACTGTAAGTATAGGGGTAGGCGTATTTTCCAATACTAGTCGAAATTTGCAATATTTTAGTTATGATTATTATCTAGATGTTTTGAATTTATGAAACACTGGATAATAATGATACAAGGTATTTTAACATAATGATGAAGTGCTTTTCTTAAAAATTAAAAATACTTGGTAGTTTTATTTTAAAGTACCCTTCAGGATTTTTATGTCCCAGCTATTGTTGCTTTGTTGAATGGCTTAGTGAACAGTCTCATTTCCAGATACCAATAAACATTCCTAGACTCAATCAAAATCAATCACTGCCATAAAAATAAGCACATTTCTCTCAATCAAATCAGAACAAATAATAGGCTTCTTGTAATGATTTGTTTAATTCCAAGTATATGGAACATGTATCTTACCACCAATAATATTGTTCAAATGTGCCAGATAAGTGATATTTTGGCTATATAACATTTTGAACTAAATAAAAAGAAAAAAAAATTTAATGTCTATTGACTCCAAATCTGATCTGTGCAGAAAAAATAATTTTACTATAACTATGCACTTCCTTGCCACCTCTAAAAATATGATTTCTATTTGAAAAAGTGGTGAAGTATGAGTTTGTATCTCTTGGGGAGGTTAATTTCATCCGCGGAAAACTTGTTTTTACCGAAAAATCGAAAAACTAGTTTTTTATCTAATAGTTAAAAAAACAATTATTTTAAAAATCATTCTTTTTTGACAATTTTTGTTTTCATTTCGCATGTTTTTTTTATGCTGAACACAAATATAACTGGTTTTGTAGTTAAATTATTTTTTCAGGCCGAAAAACACATTTTTCAATGACCTAACCAAACATAACCTAACTTATCCTGATTGTCTATTTACTCAACAAAAAATCGTAATTTGCGTTAAATTCAAATTTTTTGCCTCCGTGAAAGCCTACCTGCAGGAATATTGGTGAATTCAGTTTTTGTGATTAATAATTGTTGTATATAATGATCGTGTAATGGAAATTAATTGTGAGTCGCCGTGAAAGTAGTTTTCCCGTTATATCTCAAGAAATAGTTGTAATAGACCAAAATAGTTTTCAAATTTGTATAAAGGACTAAACACACATCAATAAAAAAAAAAGATGATTAAAATACCATTTAAATTATCGGAAATATGCCAAAAAAACATTGTTATGACATCGGTTTTTTTCAAATTTTTCGGTAAAGTAGGTGATTTCCGCTAAATAAAAAATATATCCTTTGTAAAATATAGCCAATTCTAGACCCATTTTCCAAATTTGTTTGGTGGCAAGGAATTGCATAGGCCTAAATACCAATATTACTGAAAATCCAGTTAAGTATTAGTGTTAAGCATAAAAAACCATGTTAAATGAAAAAATATTTTGAAAAATAGGACAACCTGGCCTAGAATGATTTTTAAAATATTTGGTGGTAACTATGCACTTTCCTGCCACCTCTGAAAATATGATTTCATGTCGAAAAAGTGGTGAAATATTAGTTTATATCTCTTGAGGAGTTTGATTTCATCTGCAGAAAACTCGTTTTATACCCAAAAATCGAAAAACTAGTTTTTTATCTGAGAGTGAAAAAACCAACTTTTTTTAAAAAGCGTTATTTTTCGACAACTTTTTTTACATTTCTCGTGTTTTTTATGCTGAACACATATATAAAACTGGTTTTGTAGTAAAATTATTTTTTAACTCGGGAAATGCTACTGACATAACCTAACTTATCCTAATTGTCTATTTTCTCAACAAAAATTCGTAATTTGTGTTAAATTCTGCGAGTGTTTGGCCTCCATGACGGCCTGCCAGCCATCACTGCGGTGGGAACATAGGTGAATTCGGTTTATGTGATTAATAGTTGTTGTATATAATGATCGCGTAATGGCCGCTAATCGCGATTCGCCGCGATAGTCTTCTTGAAATCTCAAGAAATATTTGTAGGTAGATCAAAATAGTTTTCAAATTTACATTCAGCGCAAAGAAACACATCAAAATAAAAAAATATGATTAAAATACCATTTAAATTAACGGAAATATGACAAAAATACGAAAAGTTGTGAAATTGGTTTTTTTTTAATTGTTCGGTAAAAAACGTTATTTCCACAGAATAAAAAGCATTTCTCGTGAAAATACAGCCAATTCTAGACCCATTTCAAGCAAAATGTTCCAAATTTGTATGGTGGCAAGAAACTGCATAAATAAATACCAATTTGGTTTTATCAACCATTGTATAAAAATCTAGTTTTTCGATTTTTCGTTAAAAAACAAGTTTTCCACGGTTGAAAACAAGGTAAAACTGGAAATGTTTTGACACAAGCGATTTCGGCTAAAAAAAAAATTTCCCTTGATTTCGACCTGCTGATCAAGAATCCGCAAACAGTTTTCCGCGGAAACCACCCCTTCCCCCAGAAAAATCGGAAAAACCCGGAAAATTTTCAAATAACTTTTTTGGCAGAAAATATCATGTGGCATATCAAAATTGACTGTTTTTTTACGCTGAACACGAAAATGCAATCGGATTTTCTTTGCGATCAATATTAAGAGGGTTAATGTTCAAGGTTTTGGCAGAAATCGCGCGTGGCTCATCTCGGCGGTATCCGAACCTACCCGTGGCTGACAAGGTTAGGTTAGGTTAGTTTTAGGTTAGGTTATGTTAGGTTAGGTTAGTTAGGACAAAACCAACCTAAACTAACCTTTTCAGCCCTCCTATACTGTCAGTGAATGAAATAGTTAACTTCACAGCCCTACTGGCTAACGGCCGGCCGCGAGTGGTGAACGCGACGCGGTGTATTCATGCGCATCGAGCCGCCATCCTCCGCGCACAAAGTAGTTCTTGATAACATCGTTATTTTCTCGCATGATATTGATCGTAGAGAAAATACGATTGCATATTCGTGTTCAGCGTAAAAAAACAGTCAATTTAGATATGCCACATGTTGTATTCGACCGAAAAAGGTTTTTCGCGTTTTTCCTATTTTTCTGGGGGAAGGGGTGGTTTCCGCGGAAAATGGTTTGCAGATTCGTGTTCAGCAGGTCGAAATTAGTAAAAAAAATTTTTTTGGCCGAAATCGCTTGTGTCAAAACATTTCCAGTTTTACCGAAAACAACATCCACAGGATAAGTAAACTCATATTACATCATTTTTTCAACAAAATATATTTTCAGAGGTGACAAGAAAGTGCATAATTACCAAAAATTGTGGGCCTAACATCTATCCTCATTTTCATAGTTTTCTCTGCTTCCCCCCCCCCCCACCCAATTTATTTGCAAGTAGGTTCAGTACTTTCAAAATTATGTAAATATTTTCCCCATTGTATTTATCCCCATTGTAAATATCAAATAATTACCCAATGGCACTTTTCAAAAAATGGCCCTTTAGTTGTGAAGGAGTACATTCAATCATTAACTGGCTTTCAAACATCCAAATTGGCCCATATCTTGAAGATTGGGATCTTGTAACAAATAGGCCTAAATTTAAAATGTAGTTCCTAGTAGGCTAGGCTTAATATGTTTACTTTTAACAATTTTTAGTCGATACATATCAACTTACTTGTTTTATAAACATTGTTAAGTGCTGTTGAAAGAACTACACAGTAGGGAACATGTAATTCATTTCCAGTGTAGAGTTAAGATCGTATCCATAAAGCGGAGGAAACTATCTAATATTATTTCATAAACTATAAAAAACGAACAGAGATATCACACAAGACACATACATTGCATTAGATGTTTACAGCACAGTATAATAATCTGTTTATTGTTAACAAAGAATAACATTACGAATAAAACAATCTTCTTTTCAGAATCCGGACTTCGCAAGCAATGATTTATACAACAACAATACTACTAAGTCTAAACCGTTCACCGTTCCGCTCCGGCGCTCTGATCCCGGTCCGTTCCGTTACCTCAATTTTCCGTTGTTTTGTTTAAGAGTTTCTCAATGTTGCCTGATGCACTTTGAATACACTCACAACTACAAGATTAACATATTTTGCCTCTCTGTTTACCCACTTTCAGAAATAAATTAAATGTAATAGTCGTTTAACAACAAAAATAGACAATGTCAACAACTATTAATTATTTAATTTATATAATTATACAGTAGTCCCCATTAACTTTATGCCATTGGTTGCCACATTGACGCCTTGATCCTAAATGTACTACCAAGAAAGCAAACTGTTACCCTTTTTCCTCTATATCTCCAAGCATACAATAGAATTATTTCCAGGATGCGACTCACCTAATGTTGGTTCTTTACAATATTATTTGTGGAAATATTGCTAACCAACGTTCGGGCGTGGCAGTTGGACATCCGATGAATCGTTAAATCCAGCTGCCCATGAATCAACTAGAAAATATAGCACAACACTTGTGATTTAGAAAGGTTGATTTATTTATTTGGGTCTAACGGAGTAGTTTCCGCCTAGCCTCCTACCCCTGAGGTGTCGGTTTTATCAATCAACCCTCAATGTCATATAAGGCAGTTTTATGTATTTATTTATTTATTTTATTCTTTCTACCGATTACACCATTTTGTACATTGAAAAATTCAATACAAAGATTCAACATATTTAAATTCAAGATGGACTACATTATAAACAACAATCTTATAATACACTACATTTTACTATCAGGTTTAATTACACTAACAAGTTCAATGAAAACCCAACTAATAATGGTAATTTGCATACCAGTACATAATGTATTCATACATAAAATTAAAATAGAGAATAACAATAGTTATCAAAAAATAAACAAAACAAAAAATAAATAAAAATAATAACTATACTATAATAATGATAGCAACAGATAGACAATGCATAAAAATAATAACAGGATAAACTATTAAGGTAATGTCAGGTTCATATATTGTAACTATAAATATACATATAAAACAACAATCAAAAGATAACAACCATATAATAAATAACAACAAAATATTAACAGCAGTGTTGACATATAAAACATTCATAATCTGTCTTATAAAAGTTTCTTCAGATGTTCCGAAGAAATCAACACTATTGGCAATCTCACAACCAACCCTCATTAGTCTAGACACTCCACTGTTGTAGGCGTACGATGTGGGATGGAACCTACGCTGGAAGATGGCCAAGGATCGAGTCCCTTTTGGGATCGCAAAATCAATGCCTCCAAGTAACCCCGGCAATCAAGGACTCCATTCACCAGCTTGTACAAAAACAGCATGTTCGCAAGTTTACGTCTTAGATGAAGAGGTTGAATTTCAAAGAGCTGTTGTATATTTTCAGTAGGGGTATCTCTATATGCAAACTACAGCCTGCATCCCAGCATCCTTATGAAACGTTTTTGAGTATTTGAAAGTACTTCAATGTGACCTAGTTGGTAGGGAGTCCATACAACGGAACCGTACTCCAGAATGGGACGTACAAGTGCCTTAAAAAGCGCGACCTACGTCTGACTTAGATCTGATGCATGCGAAATCCACTAGTGAATCTAAGGATAAATCCAAAAAGTTTGCATGCTCTAGCCATTATGTGGAAATGATGTTCAAAAGGATTAAAAGATGGTTACATGATGATTCCAAGGTCCTTCATATTGATCACTATGGGAAGTAAATCCCCTTCAATGCTGTAATTGAACACAATGAAGTTAGATCCTCTCTTAAACGGTCCAACTTATCGTTATCACCTAATGCAATGCCGCTCCCCCCAAACCAATAGAAATCTCTTAGGGATTTCTAGCCTCAACAAACGAGTTATAAAAATGGTAGTTTTCCACAAATTCACTAATCACACGAAACAGGATGTCTGCAAATTGATATTAAATAAACTTCCAGGTTTCAGTTTATTTATTTATTTTTTCTTTTTTTCATATATTTTATCCAAACAAAAATGAATTAAAATGAGTATTAACGATGATTTGAATATTTTGCAGTGCTTCACAAATAAAATGTATGTCAATGTAAAAAAAAACTAAATATGTTAACCAAAAATTTAATGTTATAAGATTAACAAACACACCAGTAAATAAATTTTGATTGTGTAAGGCCTTTCGGTAACAAAGTTACCATCATCAGACAACCAAACTATAGACCAAATTTTTGTTATAGTTAGTAGTATAAATATAATGATTTTAGGCTCACTTTTACCTTTGGACCCAAGACGGCGGCGCAGTGGTACCAAACCCCCTCCCCCCCAAAATTTCCCTCAAATTCCCACATTTCCCTCCAAATTCCCACATCATACTATATAAAATGCACTGTTAACCTTGTTATACTATATAAAATACACTCTTAACCTAACTTTTTCCATGTTATACTATATAAAATGCACTGTTAACCTTGTTATACTATATAAAATACACTCTTAACCTAACTTTTTCCATGTTATACTATATAAAATGAACTTTTTTTGTCCAATATGGCGTCTTTTCCCTCCCGCGCCAACTCACACCCCGTGGGAAAATTCCCTCCCAAAATTCTCTCATCCAAGATGGCGATCTTTCCCTTGTTATACAATATAAAATGTACCTATATAAAATGAAAAAAGATGACGACCGGATCCAATATGGCGTCTTTCCCTCCTGCGCCAACTCCTTCCTCAAAATTCCCTCCCAAAGTTCCCTCATCCAATATGGCGTCTTTCCCTTGTTATACTATATCAAATACACTATAATAAATGACTAACGCGTCGTCTGCTGGTCGGGCGCGCATGCGCGTTGTTACTCCTACTCATATATACACTATAACAAATTTAATATTTCATATACTATAACAAATGCAATACTCTATGTGGCTGACGCGATCGTAGCGCCCCTAGCGGCAACGTCGATCAATCGCAGCACACCTAGCGGCATCAGCTGTGCGCGGGTGACGCATTCGCAGGGTCCAGATGTGTCAACAGCGCTCCTAGCGGCAATTTCCAAAACATAAATATATATTAAACAAATTAGACAAAAAGCTATCAACCCTCCGTGGTCCAATTCAAGGATATTCAAATTATTGATTTTTACTTCGAAATACCGTACAGAGAACGGTGTCCAAAATATAATAAAGTTAAATTACTTAATATCGAGTAGGAGCAAAGTGAGGACACGTCTGGTCAGTACGAGCGCAAGAACAGAAGTGAGAAAGATTGATTGTGTTGGTCGGTTAAGTAGGGGAGACAACCAATCAGAGCGTAACGTCTAGATGCACATGCGTCACCCGCGCACAGCTGATGCCACTAGGTGCGCTGCGATTGATCGACGTTGCCGCTAGGGGCGCTACGATCGCATCAGCCACATAGAGTATTGCATTTGTTATAGTATATGAAATATTAAATTTGTTATAGTGTATATATGAGTAGAGTAACAACGCGCATGCGCGCCCGACCAGCAGACGACGCGTTAGTCATTTATTATAGTGTATTTTATATAGTATAACAAGGGAAAGACGCCATATTGGATGAGGGAATTTTGGGAGGGAATTTTGAGGAAGGAGTTGGCGCAGGAGGGAAAGACGCCATATTGGATCCGGTCGTCATCTTTTTTCATTTTATATAGGTACATTTTATATTGTATAACAAGGGAAAGACCGCTATCTTGGATGAGGGAATTTTGGGAGGGAATTTTCCCACGGGGTGTGAGTTGGCGCGGGAGGGAAAAGACGCCATATTGGACAAAAAAAGTTCATTTTATATAGTATAACATGGAAAAAGTTAGGTTAAGAGTGTATTTTATATAGTATAACAAGGTTAACAGTGCATTTTATATAGTATAACATGGAAAAAGTTAGGTTAAGAGTGTATTTTATATAGTATAACAAGGTTAACAGTGCATTTTATATAGTATGATGTGGGAATTTGGAAGGAAATGTGGGAGTATGAGGGAAATTTTGGGGGGAGGGGGGGTTGGTACCACTGCGCCGCCATCTTGGGTCCAAAGGTAAAAGTGAGCCTAAAATCATTATATTTATACTACTATAGTTGGGTTGTCTGATGATGGTAACTTTGTTACCGAAAGGCCTTACACAACTAAAATTTATTTACTGGAGTGTTTGTTAATCTTATAACATTAAATTATATATCCATCCAGTAAGAAAAGAGCTTGAAGAATGTTAACTAAATATGATCGGCTTTAGATTCTCAAACCCTATAGTTTATCATAAATTTGATTGTGAAGGTAAGCCGTGTGGCTGTAGTGGTGTTGAGCAAATCACCACCTTTAAATATTTAGGGTTAGTTTTAGACAGCAAAATGTCCTGGAAAAAGCAAATTTGTGATTTGATAAAGAAAACTAGATTTAATTTAAGAAAATTTTACTTTCTTAGAAACTTTTTTTATTTAAATTTACTGTGATCTCTGTACTATGGTCTGATTCGTTTAAGGATACAATACGGCATTAAACGTTGGGGGGAACTTGTAAAACAACAATAAATACTATTAGAATAATTCAAAATAAATTTATTCGAATAATCCTGAAAGCAAATGCAAGAGGATATTTATGATGGGTAACATAATTTTATTTATTAAAAATATTACCAATCGAACATATATTCATTTATAAAACATTAAAATTATTTTATATACGAATTGTGGATCGATGCCGTCTAGGCATCTTAATTATATTAATAAAATAAGTCCTCAGAAACAAATATAACCGCACCTTTAATCTCTATCTAAAAACTCCCCACCAAAACAATATAACAATTATTATACATATGGTTTCAACATATGTTTAAATAAATATTAATTAACAACACATCTCTCCTTCTTTTTCAAATAAGTTCAATTTTCACCTAATAATCAGCATGTATCTATTCGGTCAACTACTCCACCATTCCCCATTCTTATCTTATAGCGACGTTGTACTCCTTTTATTTTCCGAACAATTGTTCCATACTCTCCTCTATCTTTCACCCATACAACGTCTCCCTCTTGAAGTTCTGGCAAGTCTTTGGTTTTATGTCTTAAATCATAATTTTTTACACCTGTTCTTTCTTCGCTCATCATTCTTTTTTAACTCCCCCAGGTCAGGCCATTTCGATTTCGGTTCTAAGTTTATTGGATGTATTGGTAAAGTTCCCCTAATTTGTCGTCCCATCAATAATTCACAATGGCTGTATCCCAGCTCTGTTTTAGTGGTACGGTAAGCAAGTAAACCCAACTCCATATCTCATTTTAAGATTATTCTTTTTGCTATTTTCACGATAGCCTCCGCAAATCCATTACTTTGGGGATACTTTGCACTACTATATACTATGTGAAATCCCCAAGCTTTAGCGAACTCCTTCATTTCGAAACTGTAGACTTTAGTTGGTCTACAGAAACTGTAGACAATTCCTTGGTCACATCGTAAAACATCGGGAATGCCAAACAATGCAAATAATCTTTTTAAGTATTTTATGGCTGTATTTAATTTTAAACCACACTTCATATTTTGTACATCAATATATCTAGAAAAATAATCTCCTACAATCAGATACCAGGATCCATTAACCTTACAGTAATCAAGACCCAGTACCTGCCAAGGTCTCTGAGGAACCGGAGAAGGCATCAGGGGTTCCGGTCGTTTTGTTCTCTGTTCTATGCAAGCTCTGCACTTTGAAACTTTATTTATTACATCTTGATTTATACCAGGCCACCATACGGTGCCCTTAGCTCTCCACAATGACTTCTTTTGACCACCATGTCCTTCATGTATTTTCTCTAAAATTTCATTACGTAATTTGAAGGGAATGACGATTTATGATCATACATCAAAACCCCCATTATTTATCCAAAATCCATTCTTAAACCGGCTGTACTATTCAGCCGATCATCATTTTTGTATTCGTATAAATTGTAGGAATTTCTGTCGGCCATCCCTTCATTATATACTCCTTTACCATTTGGATTTCTTCATCACCATCTTGGGCTATTTTTACTTCTTCCATTCGCCTGTCTGAAACATTTGGTTGTCCTACACACCTTACAAAGATTTTCATATCCTCTTCTCTTAATTCCTTATCACTATTTTGCAAAGGACTTCTTGAAAGAGTATCTGGTGTGTAGAATGCTTTTACTGGAACATACTCCATTATATACTGAAATCTCATAAGCCGCATTCTAAATTTCTGTATCCTTGGCGTCAATTCACTTAAGGGCTTAGGTCCTAGAAGTGTTAAAAGTGGTTTGTGATCGGTCTGAATAATCACTTCTCCACCTATTAAAAACTCTTGAAACCGTTCACACGCCCACACAATCGCTACTGTTTCTCTCTCAATATTGGAATATCTCTTCTCAGTGTCTGACAAACTACGGGATGCATTCTGTACTGGTTTGCAAACCTCACTGTCATTTTGCTGATCTAGTACTGCCCTAATCCAGAAAGTGATGCATCAGCAGCTACTCTGGTCTTTCTGTTTGTTTCAAAGAATGCTAGTAAAGGAGGTTGAGTCATAATTTTCTTTATACTTTGAAAACTTTTTTCTTGTTGGGTTTCCCAGATCCAGGTATTTTGTTTCCGTAGCAGATCACGTATAGGTTCTGTAACTGTTGCTAACTGAGGAAAAATTGTTGAGTAATAGTTACACATTCCTAACAGTCTGCGCACCTCCGGTACGGTTTTAGGGGCTTCAAGGTTCAATATAGCATTGATTTTTAGTACTTAGGCTTAAGCGGCCGGTGTCATAACTAGAATCTACAGTTTCCGGTGACAACCGCGTCAAGGTACTATCTACAATATTTACAAGATGACCAGACGTTTCGCCCATAGTGATGTGGCATCCTCAGTAGTTTCTCTGAGACTCTCAGAGAAACAACTGAGAAACCGCAACATTTCATTAATTAGTTCCTTGTATTAGCTACAAAAGCTATCCAAAAACTAATTTTCAAATTTTTAATAAGGTTGATTCAGCATAATTTTTGTATTCGTATAAATTAATAATAACTTTATCTGTGGTCAGTTGTGTCTTCGCTCTACATATTTTTATTTTGATGGCAGCTTTTATGAACAGATAGAAGGGACACCTATGGGGTCACCACTATCACCGGTTGTAGCTAACCTATTCATGGAAAACTTCGAAATAAAGCTCTGGACTCTGCAGATCTAAAACCCAAGTTATTTTTACGTTTTGTGGATGATACATTTGCTATTTGGCCTCATGGAAGACACGCTCTGGATCAATTTCACCAACACATGAATTCTATCAATCCTAAAATTCAGTTTACAATGGAAATTGAAGAAGACAGGAAATTACCTTTTCTCGATGTTTTAGTAATTAAGAAACCGGATGGAAGCTTAGGTCACACGGTATACAGAAAGAAAACTCACACAGACCTTTATCTACATGCGGAGTCTCATCATCATCCTCTACAGAAGACTACAGTTCTAAATACCTTAGCCAATCGCGCATTTCACATTGCAGACTCAGAACATATCAAAGCAGAAAATTTGAATTTATTGAAAATTCTTAAATGCAATGGATACAGGACGTTTGAAATTAACAAGGCTATTAACAGACAAGGAAAATTAAGAGCGCCCATAGAACAACAACAAGAAGAAGGAAAAAACTACGCCATTTTACCATATGTCAAAGGAATTACAGAAAAAATAAGCAGAGTTTTAAATAAACATAGTATAAAAACCGTGTTCAAACCACCTACAAAAATAAAACAATTTTTACGTTCAACGAAAGAGAAATTTCCGCTACAAACTTCTGGTGTTTACCATATCAAATGTAGCTGTGGCAGGTGCTACGTGGGGGAAACTGGAAGATTGGTCTCAACTAGAATAAAAGAACACATCAGGTGCACTAAAAATAATGATATAGAACATTCTGCAATTGCCGACCACTCGTTTAAAACAAATCATGAAATAGAATTTGACAAAGTAAGCGTTTTAGTAAATTCTGATAACTATTTCGAAAGAAAAATCTTAGAAGCTATAGAAATAAGAAAGCATACTGACAATTTTAATAAAGATAGTGGATTAGAATTAAGTAATACGTGGAAACCAATTTTAAGTAAATTAAAAGTACAATGCATAACGGAAGGCCAGCAGTCCCCACGCATCAAGAATAATCTAGAACATTCCAGAAGCAGCCGGAGCCAAGAAGGACTGGAACGGTATGGAAGTTACCAGAACACCCCCACCACCACCAGGCGGGTATATAACCTACGAGTCCAGCCCGTACCTGCCAGTCAAATTCTGTGACTGTGATCGTCTCGCCCTGAGGATGGCCTACTGCAATGTGGCCGAAACGTCGGCAATGTTTGTACATAGCCAATTGACGTGGTCGAACCCCGAAGACCAAGAATTTGTTAGTGATAGTGACGACCGTGGAAGCCTATCCATGAAGATTCCTTATTGTTGTTGCTTTCTTTATGTTTAATGGTAATTTATTGAAATAATTTGAGCCTAAGTAATTAAAAGATTGTTTGAAGAACATTTTGTTTACTTTGGGTTTGATAATTAATCTATTCTTGTTACTTCTCATATCGTGTTGAATTCTGGTTGAACCTCTATTGCCACTTTGTGTTGTTAAATAATGTTTATTTAAACATATGTTGAAACCATATGTATAATAATTGTTATATTGTTTTGGTGGGGAGTTTTTAGATAGAGATTAAAGGTGTGGTATATTTGTTTGTGAGGACTTATTTTATTAATATAATTAAGATGCCTAGACGGCATCAATCCATGGTGTCAGGTGTAGAAGACAAAGAAGATATAACATTTCGACCATTACCTATAAATGCTCCTGAAAAACTGGATTGAGAAAATCCCAACTGGGAGAATTGGCTTAGACGCTGGGAACGATATAGAGCTGTTTCGAAGCTGAATGAAGGTCCAGAGATTTACCAAGTGAATTCTTTGATTTATACTCTAGGAGACGAAACAGAAGATGTTCTGAAGAGGTATCACCTCTCTTCCAAAGAACCGAATAGCTATGATAATGTAATAGCATATACCTTCTATTATACCATAGAAGGTATAATAGAAGGTCTATGGTTGTCTAAATGAGTATTTTAAAGGAAAAACAAACGTATATGAACGTACAAAGTTTTTCGGAAGGAACGAGTTGGAAGGAGAACCAGTTGAGAGATTTATTAAAGACTTGCATCACATGTCTGTAAATTGCAAGTTTGGAAACTTACAGATGAGCTGGTGATGACTAAGATTATACAAGGGATCCAAGATACCAGACTATAGGAAGAAATGCAAATACAAGATAATTTAACTCTGAGAATGGTGGAAGGAAAGGTGAGACAGGCTGACACAGTGAAGAAACAGCAATCAATAGTTAGAAGTTATGTATCGGAATCTTGTTATTGGGGTAACAGCCAAAAGACCATTAAGAAGTCAATTAGAACATAAGCCTGATGAAAACAGAAAATGTTGGAATTGTGGTAAGTCATTTCCTCATGTTAATTCTACATGTCCTGCTCTAAAAGTGAAATGCCGGAAATGTTTCAGAGTTGGTCATTTTGAAAAGATGTGTAAAAGCAAAATCAACTATGTTGCGGGTAATGAAAACTCTGAAATCCACAATCAGAATGTAACGCAATTAGATGTAATATCAGAAGCGTTTTTGAATAACACAAACTGTGTTCGATCCCAATCATGGGAAGTAGATTTACTTATAGGGAGTAATTTACTCAAGTTCTGTGTAGATAGTGGCGCAGATGTTACTATTATATCCGAAGCAACATATGAAAAATGCTTTAAAAAGAAATATTGTTTGAATAATTGTGATTGAAAACTGTTTGGGCCTGGTAGGTCTCCAATACATGTACTTGGGAAATTCCGAGCTAGGTTGGTCTACTCTGAGGATAAGTAAGACTTGCTGGCAAGATATTTATGTTATGTTGGGAGAACAAAAACCTTTATTAGGTAGGCCAGCTATTGAAGGATTGGGCCTAATTAAATGGGCGAATTCATTGAAAACCCATACTCAAATAGTGAGTAAATATCCTAAACTATTTGATGGAATTGGGCTATTAAAAACTTATGCTTATTCAATTGGCCTAAAAGAAGGTATTCAACCATATGCTATTGGGTGTCCAAGGCGTATTCCTTATAGATTACGATCGAAAACTGAAAATGAACTGATCAAATTGAAGAAAATGGCATAATTTATAAAGTTGATAAGCCTACTGACTGGGTAGCTGGGATGGTAGTAGTCCCGAAAGCTAACGGAGATGTTCGTATTTGCATAGACTACACACAGCTGAATAAAGCAATCAAAAGAGAAAGACTGACGCTGCCATCGGTGGATGATATACTGGGACAGTTGCATGGCGCAGAATACTGTTCAAAACTAGATTGTCGGTCGGGTTACTATCAGATACCCTTAGATTCAGAATCGAAGCTGCTTACCACATTTATCACGCTCATGGGCAGATATTGCTTCAACAGAATGCCCATGGGTATAACAAGTACACCTGAAGTATACCACCGGAAAATGACAAAATTATTTCAAGGCCTAGAAGGGGTGTTAACATTGTTAGATGATTATATTATCCATGGGAAGACTGTAGAGGAACACGAAAGTAGATTGAATGCTGTTTTAAGCAAACTTAAATCACATGGGATTACTTTGAATGAATCAAAGTGTATTTTCAGAACCCAAAACCCTAAGTTCTTGGGGCATATAATTTCAAACAGAGAGATCAGCCCGTATAATGATAAAATCAATGCTATAACTAGAATCTACAGTTTCCGGTGACAACCGCGTCAAGGTACTATCTACAATATTTACAAGATGACCAGACGTTTCGCCCATACTGTGAAGTAGCGTCCTCAGTGGTTTCTCTGAGTCGCAACAAACATAAATTCTGTTTGTTGCGACTTCCGGAATTGCAGGTGGCATTTGGCAGTAGATTTAGTTCAGTTTAGTTTGATTCTATTGTGTATTTAGTACCGTTCAGTGCGATCCGACAATATGAAAAGTGTTTCTCATGGTGAGAACAAAAGTAAGTGTACCGGTACTGCTGGTAAAGAGTTGAATTTAAGAGGAAAGTGATCAATGTAGATACTGTAGTATGTAGTGCATTGATTACACTTACAGTAAACTATTTTTTCTACAGTACAGTATATGAAAACTAACCCCTATACTACGAATTTTGCTCGTTTTAACTTCATTAACATGAACCTCGCTATAATGAACACCTTGATAACACGAATATTTTTAATCCGAATATACGAATACAAAAATTATGCTTACGATATTCGAAATTACGAAGTAATTTTATTATTTCAATAACGTATTCAATTATTGGTGTGGTGTCCTATAGTAATAACCATAGTGAGGCTAGTTTCTTGTTTTCTGGTATTACAACATAAATTGACGTTAATACTATTGCTAGAATTAAAAATCATTTCACACCCTTTCTTAATAGGATTGTACAATTCAATCGAAATGAATTGCCCCAAGTGCAACCGCGATGTGTCTGGTGGAAAGAGTATTGTGACGTGTGTGGACTGCAGTATGCAGTACCATGTGGCTTGTTGCCTCATTCGCACTGCCGCTAAACTGTCGTCGATGACACCGTAGGCCGTAGGCCATCGCCGCTTGGAAGTGTGACGAGTGCGCCAACGACACGTCCATTATAAAATCGGACTCCGACGACCCGAATATTCTTGATATATTACGGTCAATCCAACGTGACATTGCCGACTCCAAGCGATCAAATAAATCTGGTTTCGAAGCTATTAATTTAAGTCTTGGAAATATGCAGACGTCAATCGAGAATCTCAAGCAACAGTTGGTAGCGGTCGAAAATGAAAATAAAACCCTGAAAGACGAATGCAGTAAACTCCGCAAGGTTAATGTTGCTATGGAGGCAAGAGTTACCAGTTTAGAAAACCACGTAGAAGACCTGCAGCAGTACTCGCGGAACCGTAACGTGGAAATCAAGGGCGTCCCTCTGACTAAAAACGAAAACATTTACCAGGTTCTCGAGTGTGCTGCTAAGGCATTGGGAATCGCATACGATCGCCAGATCATATCGGTCGCGCACCGACTTCCTACTCCTAAGGGGAAGGGTTTTCATCCGTCCATAATCTGCCAGTTCGTGAGTAGGACAACCAGAGCAGATTGGATCGCCGCAGCCAGGATGAAGAAACTGCAGTCTACCGACTTGGCACCGTCTCTGCGTCCATCTCCAGTATTCATCGTTGACCACCTGACCTCACACAACAAACGACTGTGAGGTCAGGTGGTCACTAGAGACTTGGGCTACGCTAAGTCTCTAGTGAAGGACGGCCATCTCGCCTACGCTTGGTCGAGGGATGGAAAGATATTGGTCAGGAAGACGGAAGACTCACGGGTGAAAAGAGTGTGGAGCGTGGGAGACGTGGACAGCATCGCTCATCTTGGCGGCGATGGAGCACAGGACCCTCTGAACACCAGGATCAACTCACTCCCGGCCGACGCTTGAAACACTGGGACATAGTACAATAGGTACCTTAATCATGTTCTGTTTTTCTTGTTTTACAGACAACTTTTAATAATAATAGCATGTTGTTTATAAGGCATTATTTTAAATAAGTAATTAAATATGTTTCTTTTCATTCTTATTTTTAAACTTATAACTATGTGTAATAATAATCTGTCAACGGTCTTCAGTTTTTCTTATTTAACATGCTCAAATTTAATTATGCTGGTTGTTATAAGCTACCGTAACAGTTATAATTTAATAATTATTGTTTGTAATGCTCAATTTTCGTAATCGTTTCTTTATTATTTTGATTAACTACAGCAACATTTTTTTTAATTTAAAAGATTTGTCTTCAAAGGATTTGTCAAAAATTATATCCATTAGACTATTATTAACTTTCTCTCGTTATTATTATTTTGATAAAAATCATTTTTCAGGGTTAGGTTAAACTACATAGCAGTAATAACATGTTTTTTATTTCTGACTTTTTATTGATAAGAAGTGTATTATAATTCGGACCAACAATCATGATTATACAGTATATGTGTTATTTTTTTCCGTATATTCCAATCTTTAAATATATTATAGTTGATTCATTAAACTATATATTATCATCTTACAATCAGATCAAAACATATACGTCTCTCTCTAGTTTATCTAAGTGTTCTCCGTTGTGGTATTGTTATGTAACAAATGTGTTTTTGTAGAGCAAAATCACGATTATAACAAGGTTCTTCTTTCATTTAATCTGATCGTTATTTCATAATAATATTAAATATGTTTATGTATTTTAAGAATTTAAATAACTATTTTCAATATAATTTCTTATTATCCTTTTTTTAATTCCTGAGTTATGCGGAGTGTGTCTAAATGTGTGTGTAGTGTACTGAATATGTAAGTACGCATGGTTTAAAGTTTATTGTTTATGTTTAGCCTAAATTTCACGTTATTGTAGGATAAATTTCATGTACACCATCTACCCAAGGAATTATATAAATAACTATGTAAGTTCTTTTTTCTTTTTTTCTCTTTTTTTAGTGCTACATTAAAATATATTGTTTGCCTTGTGATCGTATAACTGTTACATTATCAAAACACGTACTGCCTACGTCTTATTTATTACATTATCAATTCTCTTTTCATGGATGGTTATAAATTAAATAATTTGTTTTATAAGGTGAGATAGAAAACATTTTATCATTATCTTAGTTTGTTTTAATTTTATCTCATAATTTATATTTACTATATATTTTTAGCATTGTTATTGCAACTTTAATCGCATAGCCTCATTATATCCATCCTATATTATTAGTAGTCTTTACTAATTGAAGAGTAAACATTCAAGAAGCACGATTAGTTCATGTTTGGCACCATGCTGGATATTTTCATTTTATGTTATTGAAGAATTGTTTTTATTTACTTAATTTTAAATAGTTAGGTAGTAAAATCTTTTTTATCTTTGTTGTGATTAGGCCTATACACATTGTTGCTTCTTTTAGTGACATGGGTTTAATTCAATAAATACCCTTAATTACTTGTTGTATTCAATTTGAGCAGGTAGGACAGTAATCTGACTGTATGGACGATGTAATAGATGAGATCGCGAATTGCAGAGTAGTAAATGCATGCGTATATGAGGGGGCAGATGATTTTAAATGTTTTGTAGAAAAAAATGCAAACAGAATTCCATAACTCTTTTAAGTGTGAATATCAGGAGTTATAACAAAAATATAGATGAGTTACTTATTATATTAAATAATTATAGTTTTAATTTTGATATTATTGTACTAACAGAGGCTTGGCTAGATGAAAGTTGCGCGAATGCGAGTATGGATGGGTATGATGTGATTGTGAATAAATCTAGTAAAAACCAGAATGATGGCGTGATTGTGTTTGTAAGTAAATGTTTGTGTGTGCGGTCTGAGGAAGTGAGTTTGCATGGTGCTACATGTATTAAAGCAGATATAATGCTTGGCAGTGATCGGCTGTCGCTGCTGTCTGTCTACCGGAGTCCATCGAGCGACTTTGGCCTGCTCATCGATGACCTTGAGTCTTATCTGGACGATCGGTGCAGGAGGAGTTGGCACTGGCTGGTTGGGGACATTAATTGTTGTATTTTGCCTGGAACTGCGGACCCGCTAGCTCAAAGATACCTCGATGTACTTTATGGAGCAGGATTTGTTAGCTGTATCAATATTCCAACTAGGGTTACAGATGGCTCAGTCAGCTGTATTGATCATGTATTTACAGACATAAACGACGTTAGTTTAATTAAATCCGCTGTGATTAAGTCTCAATTAACCGATCATTATTTTATAGCCGCTCAATACCAATCTTGCACCGAGAAATACTCAAACGAGTCTCCTTTCAACAATAAAATTTCTTTCTTTGATGTAGATTCAAATAGTCGTCTTATCTCTGGTTGTGATTGGTCCCTGGTAATGAACGCTACTGACGCCAATTCGGCCAGTAATACGCTTGTACAACTATTCAAAAGTATTATTGATATGTCAATTAATGTAAAAAAAAGTTTCATCAAAAACATCACGACTAAAACCTTGGATGTCTACAGCTTTAGTAAGATCGATACGGACCAGAGATGCGATGAGCAGGAGATTGAAAAAGCAACCGTTTAATATTGAACTAAAAATTCGCTTTAGAAATTACCGGAACATTTTAACAACCTTGATTAAATCCGCAAAACATTTACATTATCGCAGGTTAATTTACGAATCGTCACATAATAAACGAAAAATGTGGAAAAACGTGGCTGAAGTCATGGGTTTAAACAAAAGTAAAGATACATTTCCTGTGGAGCATTTTTTTAAAAACAGTGATATTCCAAAAAATGAAGGCATAAAATACGTCGCTGATACATTAAACGACTATTACGTAGGGGTAGGAGCCAACCTAGCCGGAGCTGTTCCTCCTGTATCCGAGACAGTGTTGGGCGACCGGGAGTTTCGAGTGGAACTTAGAAGCCCCAAGTTAAACTGAAAAGTTACGACAATGAAAAACATTCTGCTACAGTTAGGAACAAAACTAGCTTTATCTCAGACAGTAAAATAATAGAAAATAGTGATCTTAACACACTAAAAATATTACATATAAATATTCAATACCTTAGAGATAAGATTGACATTTTAAATGTTTTTCTTCAACTAGAACAGCCTGATGTAGTTCTATTGAGTGAACATGGCTTGAAAAAAGAAGAGTTGTATTGTATTAACTTTCAAGAATATGAGGTAATGTGTGATTTTTCAAGATGTGAGCATAAAGGTAGTGGTGGTTTGGTAATATTAACAAAACGTAACATAAAAGTAAATATAATAAATATGAATAAATTTACCAAAGAAATGATTTTTGAAGCAGCAGGAATTGAACTAGTCTTAAATAAAAATGCAAAGTTAATAATATTTGGTATATATCGCCCACCACACCACTATAACGTAGATTCGTTTTTTAATATTTTTTACAAACTAATATCTAAGTATTTATCCAAAGATAAGAAATGTCTGGTCGTTGGGGATTTAAACTTTAACTGGCTTGAAGAAAATAATGAAATAAGTAGACTTAGAGACCTGATGAATGAATTTAATTTAATGCAGTATGTTGACTCCCCAACTAGAGTAACGGGCTCTTCATCCACTCTAATAGATCATGTGCTGTCTAATGTGGGCCGTGAGATAATACAGGTACAAGTGTTAGGAACAGGTCTGTCGGACCATTATGCACAAAAAATCACCCTCCTTTTTAAAAAATCCCGCACAGACAAAAACTCTCAGAAACAATCAGCCAGGTTCTATTATGACACTTGTTTGGAAAATTTGAACACACTTAATTTTCTATTAACAAAAGAAGACTGGAACCCTCTAAAAGAAATCTCTGATGCTGACCAGAAACTGAATATATTTTTCAATATTTTACAGTACCATTTCTCAATTGCTTGTCCCTTAAAAAAGGAAAGGAATAATAAAAATCATAATAGTAAAAACCTTTGGTTAACTAAAGGTATTGTTATCTCTTCAAAAAATCTAAAAGAACTTGATTTTAAAAGAAAAAATAATCCATCACGAGAATTTTTAGACTTTTATAATAAATATAAACAGATCTACCGCAAGGTGATAAAAACTGCAAAAGCTCTCCACGTGAGTAAGCAACTTACAAGCAGTGATAACTTAGCGAGGGACGCATGGAGAATAATCGACTCGGACCGGAAAAGAAAACAAGTTCCGCAACCAGTTACTATGCCAAGTCCTGAATGTTTTAATCATTATTTCTCAAACATTGGTCATAGTAAACAACAATTGATAACGGAGCCCCGACAACAGTCCTACTCTAACAGATTATGTCCTGATAGTCTTGTTTTGTACCCAACTGACTCCCGTGAAGTATATAAAATTATCAAGAATTTCAAAAACTCAAATTCAGCTGGATATGATGGATTAAGTAACAAAACTATTCGACACTGTGCCAGTTACATTTGTGAACCCTTAGCTGACATTATAAATGCATCTTTGGCTCAGGGACTATTTCCAACTCAACTCAAACAAACTATTATCCGTCCCATTTTTAAAGATGGAGATACTAATCTTCCATGTAACTGGCGTCCAGTAGCAATTATTTCAACAATTTCAAAAGTATATGAGCGAGTCTTTGCAAATAGATTATTAAATTATTTATTTCAACATAATATTTTGTGTAAAGAGCAATACGGGTTTGTGAGAGGAAGGAATACGACTGATGCTATGGTTGACTTCGTTACCTGTGTAATCACTGCACTAGACGAAAAATACAAGACAGTAGGACTATTTTTAGATTTACAAAAGGCGTTTGATTGCGTAGATCACGATATACTTTTTGAACGTCTTTACTTGTTAGGAGTGAGGGGGTTGCCTTTGGAATGGGTTAAATCATATTTACGTAGTAGAATCCAACGAGTAGTTAACAATAATGTTCAGTCCGGAAATTTAATACTAAAATTTGGAATCCCTCAAGGCTCTGTCTTAGGGCCAATCCTTTTTATCATTTACATTAACAATATTTCGGAAATAGTAAATAACTTAAGAATCACATTATATGCAGACGACGTGTCTCTAGTTTTTAAAAATAAATCCTGGAATAATCTCGAAATTGATAGCTTTATCCAACTAACAAATCTTTACCAATATCTTAACAGTAATAATCTTCACGTAAATCCCACAAAAACAAGCTGTGTAAATTTTTCCAAACAAATTAAAACCGAATCAGACCCGACGATATTTATGAATAACTTTGAACTTCCCTTTAACAAGGAGGTTAAATACCTTGGATTAATTTTTGACGATAATATCTCATGGAAATCACATATCGATAGCCTATGTTCCAAACTGTCATCACAGTTGTTTCTCCTCAGAAAATCCGCAAATTACAAAAACGTATTTATTACCAGATTAATATATACATCTCTAATAGAATCACGGCTAAGATATGGAATTGTTTTGTGGGGCTCTACTTCTCGTTCAAACTTTTTAAGAACCTTCCGCATACAAAAAAGGGCTATCCGAATTATGGCCGGAATAAATAAAAGAACGTCATTCAGATATTATTTTAAATCTTTGAACATTTTAACCTTGCCATCAATCTATATTTATGAAACTCTTACTTATTATAAATTTAAATTTTCAAACATTGTAATGGGCTCAGATATACATAATTATGACACCAGGCAAAAGAACCAACATAGACAGACCATGCACAGATTAGAAATTACTACCTGGCTTCCACAAAACATAGGTCCAAAATTGTTTAACAAATTGCCCGATGTAATTAAACAAGAAGGAACACAGACAAAATTCAAAACTCTACTACATAAATTTTTATTGGAAAGAGCTTGTTACTCTATTACTGAATTTTTAAATACTTAATTAGTTTATAAATGGATTTATACTTGGTTATATATTTTATTTTTATTATTTAGTTAGGTAAGTGTTTTTATTTGATTGAATATGCTATTTTATGTTAATACTGAACAACTAATGTAATTAAATATTATTAATGTAAAATATGCTAATTTGACGTTTGTTATACAATGTTACTAATTGTCAACAACAAATAAAATGATTTGATTTGATTTGGACTACGACTTCCAGCTGGAGCCGGTGACGGAGGAGGGACTGTTTCAGATAGTCTCAAGCATGAAGGGTAATTCAGCCCCCGGCCCTGATAACATTCCGGCATCTCTAATTAAAAGTTTTTTGAATTCATAAAACTCCAATTACTTCATGTAATTAATTTAAGTATAAATCAAGGTATTTTCCCAACTATTTTTAAACTTGGCAAAGTGATTCCAATATATAAAGGTAGCCCAAAGGACCAATGTGTCAGTTTCAGACCAATTACTTTAACTAGTGTATTGTCTAAACTAATCGAAAGAAGTGTAAGATGCCAATTAGAAAAATCTTTTAACCGATCACAAAATTTTGTTTCAAAATCAATTCGGCTTCCGGAATGACCACAATTTAAATGACGCCTTGTTTTTGGTTACAAAAAATATACATAACGCTACTGAGCGAAACAAAAAATCGTTAGTTGTCTCCATAGACCTTGCCAAAGCATTTGATAGTGTGGACAGGGGTTTGTTGATCGAAAAGCTTGAATGCATATGAGTAAGGGGCACGGCATTACATTGGTTTCGAAGCTATCTCAGTGATCGGTATCAGACAGTGTCAATTTATGACCAATTTAGTTCAAATAAAAAAATAGAGTAAGGTGTTTTGCAAGGAAGTTCGTTAGGTCCTCTCAGTCTCTTGTTCTTAGTATTTGTAAATAATCTAGGTAAAATAAATTTAGCTGGGGGCCAAATATTTCTCTATGCCGACGATACTATTATTTTGTTTGAAGGCGACAGTTGGAGGGAGGCTTTTGGATTGGCGGAGCGCGGTCTGCTCACGGCCGTAGAACGTTTGGCACACATTTTTGGCCGATTTGGAATGGCACGTTTGGCACAGTCATTAGAGGGGATTAAGAAGGGTCAACCTGTAAGTTTCAGAAAGGCACGATTGGCACACACCGCCCGGCCAGGTAGTAGCAGCCAGGTGGCCAGAATACGGGAAAATGGGAACTTTTTTGCCCCCGCAAATTCCCTGCTGTGGTGCTTATTGAAGTAAGCAACTAACCTAACCTAACCTAACCTAACCTAACCTAACCTAACCTAACCTAACCTAACTTAACCTAACCTAACCTAACCTAACCTAACCTAACCTAACCTAACGTGAGGTTTAAATTTAAAAATTTGTTATATCACGGGCAAATGACTGCCACGCAGAGTTGACGGGAATAATAAAATTCCCGTTTTCCCTCGTTCGATGGCGTCTACCTGGTCGAGCGACTGTGCCAATCCTGCCTTTTCCAAGCAGGCGAGTTGACCCTACTTATTCCGCTCTAATGATTGTGCCAAAACTGCCATGGGCAGAAGGTCCAAAAATGTGTGCCAAACGTCCGATCCCCCTGCTCACTGTCAAGCGTTGGTTTGATCAATGTCGGCTCACAGTTAATATTTCCAAAACAAAATGTTTACCTATTTCCTTAAGAGCCGACTGCGATTCTGTAGATTACAATCTGCGCCTGCATACATGTGGTGGACAGCGTGATTGTGTGACTTGTGAATGCGTGGAGCTTGTTAATGAATACAAATATTTGGGCATTGTTTTCGATAGCCGCACGAGGTGGTCGAGTCATATAAACTATCTGAGGAATAAACTCCGGAAATTCATATTTATCTTTTCCTATCTTAATAGAGTACTTGAACCGGATTTACTAAAAACTGTATATTATGCCTATATACAATCTCAGCTTCAATACGGAATTATAGCTTGGGGTGGATGCTTCCAAACTATTCTTTCACCTCTCGAAATAACTCAGAAGACAATAATTAAATCAGCATTACAAAAAAAATCGACGTTTCCCAACGGACTTACTTTTTGATGAGTTCAAAGTTCTAAATTTATCTCAACTGTATATTAGAAGTTTATTGATGTACATTTTCAATTATAAAAACAACATGTTCAATCAGATTCAACACTCATATTTAACCCGTACTTCTACAAATCTCGGAATTAATGCGCCTCGATTGGTTAAAACAATAACGACGACATCATCTCATTATATCGCAAATATCGTTTATTCTAAAGCTCCTCACCATATTAAGAATCCTCTACCATGTAGCATAAATGTTTATAAAAAATCTGTCAACCAGTGGATTGATGAAATTGGTAGAGCGGAAATTAAAAGTTACTTTCGTTCTTCCTACACATAAGTATCGCACAATAGACCACATTCAGAATGATGACGCGCGCGCGCGCGTGTGTGTGTTTTTTTAATGCATGTCTGCGTTGTGCTTGTGTGGGTGTGTGTGTGTAAGTGTGTGCTTTTGTTAGGGTGCGTCTGTGTGTGTGTGTGTGTGTGTGTGTGTGTGTGTGTGTGTGTGTGTGTGTGTGTGTGTGTGTGTGTGTGTGTGTGTGTGTGTGTGTGTGTGTGTGTGTGTGTGTGTGTGTGTGTGTGTGTGTGTGTGTGTGTGTGTGTGTGTGTGTGTGTGTGTGTGTGTGTGTGTGTGTGTGTGTGTGTGTGTGTGTGTGTGTGTGTGTGTGTGTGTGTGTGTGTGTGTGTGTGTGTGTGTGTGTGTGTGTGTGTGTGTGTGTGTGTGTGTGTGTGTGTGTGTGTGTGTGTGTGTGTGTGTGTGTGTGTGTGTGTGTGTGTGTGTGTGTGTGTGTGTGTGTGTGTGTGTGTGTGTGTGTGTGTGTGTGTGTGTGTGTGTGTGTGTGTGTGTGTGTGTGTGTGTGTGTGTGTGTGTGTGTGTGTGTGTGTGTGTGTGTGTGTGTGTGTGTGTGTGTGTGTGTGTGTGTGTGTGTGTGTGTGTGTGTGTGTGTGTGTGTGTGTGTGTGTGTGTGTGTGTGTGTGTGTGTGTGTGTGTGTGTGTGTGTGTGTGTGTGTGTGTGTGTGTGTGTGTGTGTGTGTGTGTGTGTGTGTGTGTGTGTGTGTGTGTGTGTGTGTGTGTGTGTGTGTGTGTGTGTGTGTGTGTGTGTTTGCCCATATGCACTTGCGGGGTATTTCACAAGTAAACACAGCACGTTGTGGGGAAGCGTTGTATTTGTGGGGTATCCCCACAACGCATATAGTTTTTTTCACTTGTAAACTTCTTTTTTAGTCGTTCTGCATACCATGGAATAGTTTTTTTACAACTTCCCCATAAGTGATATATTTTACTTGTTGGAGTGTGTAACGTAGTTCGACTCCCTGCCACCACGTCGCGCCAATATCTGAGAAAGGTGTGTGAAATGTGTATCGGTTACCTATAGACATGCCATTCCGGGGAAGCGTGTGTTTCTGTCTTAATTGTAGCATTGACTTTGTGGGGAAGTTAATGTTTTTTGTCTTACTTATATTTTAATTATTTTTTGGATATGTTAGGCTTAGTCTTGATGATACTAATAACTAACAGGACCACATGCTCTTGGTTTTACTATTAGTATTGTCTCGATACTAATGTTAATATCTAGTGAATCATCATAGGGAAAATCAGCTTTTATTATTAAACTTACAATTAAGAACTAAAAAGTACTCTACTTATTATTCTTACTATTAGTATTAAACTAATACTAGGGTACCTTATATCATGTACCTTGATGTTACTATTAGTATCAATAATACTTAACTTACCTACATCTTCACTATAAGTAGGAATGACTCCAACTAATGGTGAACCAATTGTTTATTACTAATATTACTACATCATATTAGGTACGAATATTAGTAACAATTGATTCTCTTAGTATTACTAACACCTTGTATTTAACGATTTGATAGTTGTATATCTTAGTTATTCTTTGAGAAACACTACGTACATTAGCTCAAATCTTTTAACCATACTACCTTCAATAATTGTTACTATTAGTATTACTTGTTTCTATACGTATTACTAACCAAAAATCTTATTATTAACTAGTATTACTGCAGACTGTGCCCTAATAACTAAAAAATAAAATGTCCAACAGTACTAACTGATGATAAGTATTAGTATTGGATCTCTCAATACTGATATTAATACTATCTCTTAGTATTACTTCCTTCTCTGTTTTAGGATACCTTACCGATGCTATGGAAATATGTACTTGTATAGGCTAACTATTTACTAGTGGCAACAACTAGTAATTATTGATACTAATATTATCAGTTGATAATAAAAGAAACATTATCTTTTAGGATTACTGGGTATTAGTATTACTATCAACTTTTTCATATCATATCTTATTTAAATACTGAAAAGCGCTAATACAATACGTTCATCAGCATGTATACCATTAAACAATAACATGTAATAATCAGTGTTACTATTAGTATCAGTTCGATACTAATGTAGGTTTACCTTGTAGGTAGGTATCATAATATGATAAGCACCAAAATAATTACTAAGAACTACCAATTTTACTATGAATTGTTGTTTACTATAAATATTGTTTTTAGTAATATTAAGCCACTACTAAGGTACTACCTTATCTACACCTTGGTCTTACAGTTAGTATAAATACTATTTTTGGGTGATTTACCTACATCTTGGTAATGTATGCTTCTAATGACTAACCAATTACCTACCACTAACAAACCATCGGATGTTATGCACTTATATTAGTTTCACTTCAGTCTATTAATATTACAGTTAATTTTTATAACCAACAGCTTTATTATAAGATATCTTACTTATACCTTGATAAGTTTTAGTTCCATTGGTTTACCAATCACTAATCTTACTAGCTGATAATAATTGTTAGTAATACTATCACTCTATTCCACTAGTATTATTATAAAAAATTGCCTAACTATGAATTAGTATTACAATAGACACTGATTTGCTTTGACTGACTAAAAAAATACGAATTCTAACAGTTCTAAGTGATTATAAGTGTGGGTATTTGTATCCATCTATAGTGATATTTATATCATATAGTATTAGTATAACTAACTTCTCAGTTTTGGGATATCTTGTTTGTACCTTGGGAAGATCTGATTCTTTTACCTAACTAACTACTAATTAATATCAGTAACACCTGGTGCTTAACATTACTAATAGTATCACTTAATTACACATTGAAAACTATCTATTAGTATTGCTATATATTAGAATTACTATCACCTTGATTATATAACATCTTACTTATAACTTTGGAAGATCTGCTTCCATTGGATCACTAATCATCATCATTAACAGTAGCACCTGATAATTTGTTTTACTGTTAGTATCCGTTCAATACTAATGTAAATGTACGTTATGGACTCCTTTGGAATGTCTGATGTTTACCAAAATAATTAATAAGCACTAGTAGTCTCCTTACTTATGTTGTTAGTATTGTTACTATTAGTATCAAGCCGGTACTTACGTACCTTATCTGTACTTGGTTTTACTATTAGCACCAATAATATGTTTAGGTGACTTACAACCTACATCTTGTACCTAAATCTTGGGAACGGCTGCTTCTATTGGCCAACCAATAAGTAGGGGTAGCTATTATACTTTTCCTTAATAAATATTATGTTAAAGATGTTGTGTATGTTCAAAAAAATAAAATCATTATGTTGTCGTTATATAAAATCATGAAATACGCAACAAGATATGTTGATGATTTGCTTCACCTTGAACAGTTTCGTCATGATTAATAACATCTATTAAGAGCAAACATATTAGTGTTTTCACTATTACTCATAGAATTTGCAAACTGTGTCGAGCAGTTATTTCTCCTTTTTACCATGTGATGGCCGAGGCAGCTGCTTGTATATCCTTCCGTAATACCCCTCCACCCCCCGAACCCCAATGATAAATGTAGTACATAATTGTACTACTACTTTAATATATATAAATCTATAAATACTTACTTAACACAATAATGTTAAAATATGCCTTTTTGAACATGGTCTGCATTTTAAAGAACAAATAGTAAGTAGTAGCATATAAATAGAAAAACAAAATAACGATTCCAAAAATTATAACAGATCTTCAAACAAAATTTACATTGTTTCCCAACACTGTAATTTGTTTACTCTATAATATCAAGGTGTGGAATAATCTGTACTATCTCAAAAGCCTTTAATTTATATTATATTATTATTATTAAAATTACTAGTAATACTCTTCAAAATGGATAATGAATGAGTAGACTTAAATGTTAAACCAACAGTAAACATATTACGAGTACTAATATTACAAACAGTATCCAATATTAAATAATGCATATTGATAACATTATAGTAACTAAATTTAAAATAAAATTAACAAACTAAAACATATTTAATTTAAATCACTATATGACCTTATTAATAACAACATGATAGTTAAAGCAAATAAACTTAATAGGAAAATCCCCTCTTGACAATGGAAGCAAGACAAATTATCTAAGAATGTCTTTTTAGCAGAGTTATTTAAGATGTGTTAGTTGTTCTCCTTTTTTTAATTATCTTGTGTACTTTTGATTTAATTTGCACCCAAGATCTTTTTTTAAGAATTAGATATCTTTTTACACAAAGATCACATTTTGATTTATTGGGAATTATCCAATTGTTTATATCATTCATAAAATATGAATTCATTGCTGTGTTTTCCTCTTCAGTCCAAATATCCCTCCTGCTATAATTGACCTTCCTGGCAATGGAACTTATGTTGGGAATACTTGTTTCCGTGGATGTTGAAGGTGGAGGACTTTTTGGAGGACTATGTTCATAATTTCTGTGAACTTCCTCATTTTGTTCGTTAGAAGAGGAATCTGAATCGGATTTGTCACTAACGTCAATATTTAGTTGATCCAGATTTAACCCAGGAGTGAGCTTGCCTTTATCGAACTGGAGCAAAAGTTTGCTTACTTTAGCAGGTTCCATTGTTCTGTCCAGAAGTCTGTAACATTCCTTATGAATATTCAAGTCATGACCAAGATGCCCAGATAACAGTTCTAAATCATTTATTGACAGATTTAAGACCTGAGACACCGTGGCAATGTGTTTCCTCAAGCTGGTGGAGGTTAATTTCTTAAGATGTTTAGCTCCACATTTAAGGGCAATCAATCTTAATGCGTCATTCCCCCAAATACACTGATTACTTCTACATTTAGGAAATATAAAAGTATTTGTATCTGGGACCCTAAACTGTTGTCTTTTCATTGAAATAGTTTCTATGCTTTTTTTTAATTTTTTAGTTAGCAGAAGTGGTACTTTGCGTCCTTTTTCCCTCTAATTTTAATCAGGCATAAATTCTTGACTAACAGTTTTTCGTGAGAATTTAAAGTAGATTCTATTTCACCTTGGGGTTCTTGATTAGTCATTCGGGCCATAAAATCATCTTTGGTCAATCGCTGAACTTCTCCGACTCTCTTTCTGTTTAATGTAATGACATGAGCTAATGTAATATGGCAGAATTCTATAAAATCTTTTTCATCTGCCTGGTTGTTCTCAATCTTTTGGAGAAAAATTATGCTCTTATTGTGTATGTACATATATGTATGTATTCATACATCTAACATCCTCAGCAAGAGGAAGTAAATTCGGCCTATTGTATTTGGACTTGTCAATATCCTCCGTTGCCTTTCTGAGGATGGAATTAGTCCAATTCAATCTATACAGCTCCATGAAGTCATCAACTTCTTTCTTTTACTTCTCATTTCTTGTTACAATCGCTTCATTTTTTTACTATCATGAGACACTTTTGGAAAGAAAATCCTAACTTAAGAGCTTGTGTTGATCGTTTCCTCTTAGATGAGTCAATGCCAGTTAATTTCTTTACTGCTTCAACAGTAAGAAACAAGTTGTTTGGTTTTAAGGCCTCAAGTAAGATAGTCGCAATCAGGCCTGTTTTCGTTTAGTTGGAGCAAAAATCGAGAAAGTTCTCTCATTTTTTGTGAAATGTCATTCTTTAGATGTTAATGTGAACTATGCTTATCACAAAGCCACTGGCCATATTTTTTAATTATATCGTCATTCCTCACTGTAAGTGATTCCTTGTCAGTTTTCATATTATTCAATATATCTAAGAGGTCAGTTGAAGTATCATTATCTGCCGTGAGCAATGTTATACTTCTACCAATTGTGTGCCCTGTTTTTTTTATTCCTTTGGGATTGTTCCAACATTTTAAAGCATGCCTAGACAGTATATTTTTCTTTAAAACCCCTAAACAAATTTGCTAAATGGCAGTTAGGGTACATTGAAGGAGCACAATCCTCATCGGTGCTTGAAGACAACGAAAACAGCTTGAAGTTAGAATCAGATTTAGTATCAGTTTCGTCAACTAACTCGTTTGTGGAGTGCTGTGAGTTTTCGTCAAAATGAGGCATGCAATATGTGTTGTATTGACCTCCATCAATATTTTTGGCATCATCTATATAGTCAATATTTTCAATATTTGATTCTCTCATTACAGATAGTTCTTGTTTATTTTTGGATTGATATGTATTGTTATTTTCAAGCGATAAGTAATCAACAGAATCATCCGAGTCACTGTAAGAAACGAGGCAAAATTTATTTGGTGTAGGTTCACTAATGATTTGCTCTTCTGCGTCAGTCCTACTACTAGATGGCATATTCGAACATGGTTCAGGGTTGGAATATGCCATATAGCATTGGAGATATCTGTACCTGCTTGATTCATTATTAAATTAAGGATATGTGTTTGATGTTGAGAGTCAAATTTCCGATTGCTGCTAATATTTTCCAAGTCTGCAACGCAGGTTCCATCATGCCAACCTATATATGTACAGTGATAGTTAAGCTACCCATAGTCCAAATAAAATTGATTTACTATAGTGACATACTTCAATAACACTTTTAGGTATTTACTCGGGAGGGTAAATTTTAATATTATGTTTCAATCGTTCGTACATATGAATATTGTCAGTTCATAAGAACAGTGAAGTTTATTTTATAGTAATTATCAAGTTGCTTGCGTGTGTATGTGAGTAAGCAGGTAACCTGTGTTAAAGATACGTTTATTCAACAAACAAATATTGAAACAAAGAGATATCAAATATCATAAAATAAAATTGTTAAATTATATATGATAAATATGAACGAAAATAGTTTTGCTTATTTTATTATTTTTATAATAACATGACTAGTTAAGTATTACTACATTATAGCAAATATCTGCGTAATATGTTAGTCTGTTGTACCTAAGGTGACCATCCGTCCCGCTTTCGGTGGGACAGTCCCGCTTTTTAGGTTAGTGCCCCGCTGTCCCCAGATTTACTCGGGGGACGCTATTATGTCCCGCTTTGGCAGGATAAAGATAAACGAATAAACGTTCCGATTTAAAAATTATCTAATATTATATCCCAAAATAAAATGTTCTTGACGGACTCTTTCACAATATAAAAGCAACAAGGACATTGCATACACTTAAACATTTAAGCGTATTGTTTATTTGGTTCCTTGTAAACTATACCTGCATTGGAGAATTTTGTAGTTTTTGATAGTTTGTAGTTTCGCGTAGCACAGGTTATCTCAGTGAGTGAGTTCACTACTTTTTACCTTTGTATTGTTATGGGAGTGACCTAGGGACCAGAGAGAGAAAGAGAGAGAGAGAGAGAGTGAGTTTGAGACACTTTGGCACCACGGCTTTGTTTGTTTGTATAGTTGGAGTCATTATCGGAAATAAGTAAACAATTGTACGTCTTTGTGTGTATTCTAGTTTCTTCTGTGTACACAATGAGAACGTTCCAGGACCTTCTATTTGATATTAGAATGTTCTAGTAATCTAGTATATTCCAAGTAGACATATCAGCAGTTTCTGTTTACATTATAGTGTTTAATTAATTACTAATAGAAACTTCTAGAAGACTTGTAGTATATAAAAGGCTTCTGTTGTGTTAGTTTGAGTCAGTCTTAGTCGAGCAGTGTGACAGTCGTTATCTAGTCTGTGAAACAGTAAGAAAATTATTTCACAGTGTTAATATGCCCAAGCGTGTGAGTAAGTTTAACGCGGATTTAGAGAAGGAATTTAAGTTTATAAAGAAAACTAAAAGTGACTCTGATGTCCAATGTGAGGTGTGCAATGGAGAGTTTAGTGTTTCCCACGGCGGAAGGTCGGACATAACGAAACATATAAACAGTGACCGACACAAGAGAGCTCTTCAATCTGCATCTTCTTCAAAGGCAATAAGTACGTTTTCTAAAACCGAAAAAATTGGAAGGAAAGAAGCGGAAATTGCGACAGCCGAAGGGACAATGTCTTACCATACTGTTTGCCACAACCATAGCTTCAGATCAACAGACTGTACTTCAAGGTTAGTGCAGAAGATTTTTGAGCCAAAATTCACTTGTGCTTGCACAAAAACTGAAGCAATAGTTGTCAATGTTCTCGCGCCATAGGTAGACAATTCTACTAAATCAGAGCTTGAACAAACTAGATTTGTCTCAGTATATGTTGATACATCAAATCACAAAGACATAAAATTGTTTCCTATATTGGTCCGATATTTTCACCCATCCACAGGTGTACAAGTGAAACTACTCGAACTTGAAGTTTTACCTGGAGAAACGTCAGAAATAATAACAAATTATTTAATCAGGGTTCTTCAAAATAAGAACATTACTGATAAAGTTGTGGGGTTTTGTTCAGACAACACAAACACTAACTTTGGTGGGTCTGCTCAAAAGGGTACTCGAAATGTATATTTCAAACTTAAAGACTCTTTGAATAAAGACATTATTGGCATTGGTTGTGCAGCCCATATAATTCACAATGCGATCCAAACAGCTGCAGATAAACTGCTCGTGGATATTGAAGCTATAATTGTGAAAGTATACACTCATTTTTATTTATATACAGTACGTGTAGAGAAGTTTAAGGAATTTTGCGAGGAAGCCTCTGTACAATATCACAAACTCCTAGGCTACAGCAAAACAAGATGGCTTGCTTTGATGCCAGCTGTGGAGCGTGTGCTCCAGCTCTTTGTGCCTCTCAAAGAGTACTTTTTGACCAACGAAAAGTGTCCTAGACTTATCAAAGATTTTTTTGAGAACCCAGCTGCAGAACTTTGGTTAAATTTTATTCATAGCCAGTCAGCGATTTTTCATGATGCAGTACTGAAGGCAGAAGGTCAACATATCAGTGCAGTTGAAGGTGCATTGATTTTAGCTGATTTGAGAGAGAAATATGTTGAGAGGAAGAACAGTTCGTTCCTTCCAATGTCAGTTAAATCTTGTCTGAAGAACAATGAGGAAGTGCTTGATAAAACTCCCATTTTAAATGCAATACAGGTGTTTTATGATACATCTGTTACGTATCTTAATGAATGGGCTTGCCACTTTCGATCCTTGGAAACCTTGTTTTGGTTTAGTTTGAGAGAAACACCAGCATGGGAGTCGGTGATAAACGGAGTAGAAGTGTTATCAAACTTGCTGAAATCGGTCATTATTGATGACAATAAACTGTTTGATGAAATAAACTGTCTAAAAAAATATGTCACAAATGAAAAGTTGTCAGAATGGTGTGAGCTGAAAACTTCGATCGACCAAAGATGGGTAGAGGTATTTCTCCATTTTGAACAAAAGAACATTCCATACGAAAACTTACGTTACATCGCTGAGTTGCTTCTGTGTCTGCCAGGAACTAATGCTCCAGTTGAACGAGTGTTTAGTAACATGAACAATATATGGACTGAAAATAAATCTCAATTGAACGTTCCAACTTTAAGAGCAATGCTTATGCTGAAGTACAATGTTGGACTAACTTGTGATAAGTTTCATGACAAAATAAAAGGAGAACCAGCTCTTCTTAAAGATATACATTCATCAAAAATTTATGCCAATGAGTGAACGTGTAAGCTAGTGGACATACTGTACTCTTGTTTTTATATTGAAATGTGTTGAGATTGCATTGAACATTTAAACTTTACCAATTTGCCAATTGACCTTTTTATAAGTCTTGTAAAAGAAGATGTTTCACAAACTTGTCTACATAGTATTCCAATTATTCTCGGATAGTAAACTTCATTCAGTTGATTTTTCTGTGTAACTTACAATATTTTCAATTGTTAAATGTGTATTTTTGTTTGTTTCATTATTAATAAATTAATATAACTGATGTTCTGATTAGTGTAATTGTGTTACTTTTACTACCTGAACAGTCAAGTTTTTCCTATGCTTATTTCTGTGAATTTAAGTACAAAAATAGATAAAATAATGAGTTTAGGACGTTTAGTTCTGTCAATTTTTGAAAATACCTTTAACATGGTTGGGGGGGGGGGGACACCCTGACCCTCCTAATGTGTGTCCCGCTTTGAGGTCATTACAAATATGGTCACCTTAGTTGTACCGAAAGTGCTGAAAAAAGATGAAGTACAAAGGCGTAATCAGTTGAATGCCTGATCTTTCTATAAATAGAGATATACTAGAAACCTTACTAAGTACTGATAAGTCTTAATCAGAAGTTATAAAGTCGAATACATTGAAACCCCCTACTTTACAGCGTTTAATAAACCCAGCTAACTATTATTATTTTCTTACATTT